>CATOZT010000309.1:0-102880 GCA_954870665.1 Stratiomys singularior
TTGCTGATTGATGATTGATGATTGATGATTGGTGATTGGTGATTGATGATTAATGATTTTTGGGTGATGATAGATGATTGATGATTGATGATTGATTATTGATCATTGATGATTGATGATTGATCAATGATGATTGATGATTGATGTTTGATTAATGATGATTGATGATTGATGAGTGATGATTGATGATTGATGATTGATGATTGATGATTAATGATTGATGATTGATGAT
Source organism: Stratiomys singularior (assembly GCA_954870665.1). Lineage (NCBI taxonomy): Eukaryota > Metazoa > Arthropoda > Insecta > Diptera > Stratiomyidae > Stratiomys > Stratiomys singularior. The sequence continues at coordinate 233 of CATOZT010000309.1, forward strand.
TGATGATTGATGATTGATGATTGATGATTGATGATTGATGATTGATGATTGATGATTGATGATTGATGATTGATGGTTGATGATTGATGATTGATGATTGATGATTGATGATTGATGATTGATGATTGATGATTGATGATTGATGATTGATGATTGATGATTGATGATTGATGATTGATGATTGATGATTGATGATTGATGATTGATGAATGATAATTGATGATTAATGATTAATGATTGATGATTGATGATTGATGATTGATGATTGATGATTGATGATTGATGATTGATGATTGATGATTTATGATTGATGACTGATGAATGATGATTGATGTTTGATTATTGATGATTGATGATTGATGAGTGATGATTGATGATTGATGATTGATGATTTATGATTGATGATTGATGCTTGATGATTGATGATTGATGATTGATGATTGATGATTGATGATTGATGATTGATGATTGATGATTGATGATTGATTATTCATGATTGCTGATTGATGATTGATGATTGATGATTGGTGATTGGTGATTGATGATTAATGATTGTTGGGTGATGATAGATGATTGATGATTGATGATTGATTATTGATCATTGATGATTGATGATTGATCAATGATGATTGATGATTGATGATTGATGATTGATGATTGACTATTGATGATTGATGACTGATGATTGATGATTGATGATTGATGGTTGATGATTGATGATTGATGATTGATGATTGGTGATTGATAATTGCTGATTGATGATTGATGTTTGATGATTGATGATTGATGATTGATGTTTGATGATTGATGATTGATGATTGATGATTGATGATTGATGATTGATGATTGATGATTGATGATTGATGATTGATGATTGATGATTGATGATTGATGATTGATGATTGATGATTGATGATTGATGATTGATGATTAATGATTGATTATTAATGATTAATGATTGATGATTGATGACTGATGATTGATGAGTGACGATTTACGACTTATGATTGATGACTGATGATTGATGATTGATGTTTGATTATTGATGATTGATGATTGATGATTGATGATTAATGATTGATTATTGATGATTGATGATTGATTATTGATGATTGATTATTGATGATTGATGATTGATGATTGATGATTGATGATTGATGATTGATGATTGATGATTGATTATTGATGATTGATGATTGATTATTGATGATTGATTATTGATGATTGATGATTGATGATTGATGATTGATGATTGATGATTGATGATTGATGATTGATTATTAATGATTGATGATTGATGACTGATGATTGATGATTGATGATTGATGATTGATGATTGATGATTGATGATTGATGATTGATGATTAATGATTGATGATTGATGATTGATGATTGATGAGTGATGATTGATGATTGATGATTGATGATTTATGATTGATGATTGATGCTTGATGATTGATGATTGATGATTGATGATTGATGATTGATGATTGATGATTGATGATTGATGATTGATGATTGATTATTCATGATTGCTGATTGATGATTGATGATTGATGATTGATGATTGATGATTGATGATTGATGATTGATGATTGATGATTGATGATTGATTATTCATGATTGCTGATTGATGATTGATGATTGGTGATTGGTGATTGATGATTAATGATTGTTGGGTGATGATAGATGATTGATGATTGATGATTGATTATTGATCATTGATGATTGATGATTGATCAATGATGATTGATGATTGATGTTTGATTAATGATGATTGATGATTGATGAGTGATGATTGATGATTGATGATTGATGATTGTTGATTAATGATTGATGATTGATGATTGATGATTGATGATTGATGATTGATGATTGATGATTGATGATTGATGATTGATGATTGATGATTGATGATTGATGATTGATGGTTGATGATTGATGATTGATGATTGATGATTGATGATTGATGATTGATGATTGATGATTGATGATTGATGATTGATGATTGATGATTGATGATTGATGATTGATGATTGATGAATGATAATTGATGATTAATGATTAATGATTGATGATTGATGATTGATGATTGATGATTGATGATTGATGATTGATGATTGATGATTGATGATTGATGATTTATGATTGATGACTGATGAATGATGATTGATGTTTGATTATTGATGATTGATGATTGATGAGTGATGATTGATGATTGATGATTGATGATTTATGATTGATGATTGATGCTTGATGATTGATGATTGATGATTGATGATTGATGATTGATGATTGATGATTGATGATTGATGATTGATTATTCATGATTGCTGATTGATGATTGATGATTGATGATTGGTGATTGGTGATTGATGATTAATGATTGTTGGGTGATGATAGATGATTGATGATTGATGATTGATTATTGATCATTGATGATTGATGATTGATCAATGATGATTGACGATTGATGATTGATGATTGATGATTGATGTTTGATGTTTGATGATTGATGATTGATGATTGATGATTGATGATTGATGATTGATGATTGATGATTGATGATTGATGATTGATGATTGATGATTGATGATTGATGATTGATGATTGATGATTGATGATTGATGATTGATGATTTATGATTGATGATTTATGATTGATGATTGATTATTGACCATTGATGATTGATGATTGATCATTGATGACTGATGATTGATGATTGATGATTGATGATTGGTGATTGGTGATTGATGATTAATGATTGATGATTGATGATTGATGATTAATGATTGATTATTGATGATTGATGATTGATGATTGATTATTGATGATTGATGATTGATGATTGATAATTGATGATTGATGATTGATGATTGATGATTGACTATTGATGATTGATGACTGATGATTGATGATTGATGATTGATGGTTGATGATTGATGATTGATGATTGATGATTGGTGATTGATAATTGCTGATTGATGATTGATGTTTGATGATTGATGATTGATGATTGATGTTTGATGATTGATGATTGATGATTGATGATTGATGATTGATGATTGATGATTGATGATTGATGATTGATGATTGATGATTGATGATTGATGATTGATGGTTGATGATTGATGATTGATGATTGATTATTAATGATTGATTATTGATGATTGATGATTGATGATTGATTATTAATGATTAATGATTGATGATTGATGATTAATGATTGATTATTGATGATTGATGATTGATGATTGATTATTGATGATTGATGATTGATAATTGATGATTGATGATTGATGATTGATGATTGACTATTGATGATTGATGACTGATGATTGATGATTGATGATTGATGGTTGATGATTGATGATTGATGATTGATGATTGGTGATTGATAATTGCTGATTGATGATTGATGTTTGATGATTGATGATTGATGATTGATGTTTGATGATTGCTGATTGATGATTGATGATTGATGATTGATGATTGATGATTGATGATTGATGATTGATGTTTGATGATTGATGATTGATGATTGATGATTGATGATTGATGATTGATGATTGATGATTGATGATTGATGATTGATGATTGATGATTGATGATTGATGATTGATGATTGATGATTGATGATTGATGATTGATGATTGATGATTGATGATTGATGATTAATGATTGATTATTAATGATTAATGATTGATGATTGATGACTGATGATTGATGAGTGACGATTTACGACTTATGATTGATGACTGATGATTGATGATTGATGTTTGATTATTGATGATTGATGATTGATGAGTGATGATTGATGATTGATGATTGATTATTTATGATTGATGATTGATGCTTGATGATTAATGATTGATGATTGATGATTGATGATTGATGATTGATGATTGATGATTGGTGATTGATGATTATAGATTGTTGGGTGATTATAGATGATTGATGATAGCAGATTGATAAATGATGATTGATTATTGATGATTGATAATGGATGATTGCTGATTGATGATTGATGATTGATGATTGATGATTAATGATTGTTGGGTGATGATAGATGATTGATGATTGCTGATTGATGATTGATTATTGATCATTGATGATTGATGATTGATCAATGATGATTGACGATTGATGATTGATGATTGATGATTGATGTTTGATGTTTGATGATTGATGATTGATGATTGATGATTGGTGATTGGTGATTGATGATTAATGATTGATGATTGATGATTGATGATTAATGATTGATTATTGATGATTGATGATTGATGATTGATTATTGATGATTGATGATTGATGATTGATAATTGATGATTGATGATTGATGATTGATGATTGACTATTGATGATTGATGACTGATGATTGATGATTGATGATTGATGGTTGATGATTGATGATTGATGATTGATGATTGGTGATTGATAATTGCTGATTGATGATTGATGTTTGATGATTGATGATTGATGATTGATGTTTGATGATTGATGATTGATGATTGATGATTGATGATTGATGATTGATGATTGATGACTGATGATTGATGATTGATGATTGATGGTTGATGATTGATGATTGATGATTGATTATTAATGATTGATTATTGATGATTGATGATTGATGATTGATTATTAATGATTAATGATTGATGATTGATGATTGATGATTAATGATTGATTATTGATGATTGATGATTGATGATTGATTATTGATGATTGATGATTGATGATTGATAATTGATAATTGATGATTGATGATTGATGATTGATGATTGACTATTGATGATTGATGACTGATGATTGATGATTGATGATTGATGGTTGATGATTGATGATTGATGATTGATGATTGGTGATTGATAATTGCTGATTGATGATTGATGTTTGATGATTGATGATTGATGATTGATGTTTGATGATTGATGATTGATGATTGATGATTGATGATTGATGATTGATGATTGATGATTGATGATTGATGATTGATGATTGATGATTGATGATTGATGATTGATGATTGATGATTGATGATTGATGATTGATGATTGATGATTGATGATTGATGATTGATGATTGATGATTGATGATTGATGATTAATGATTGATTATTAATGATTAATGATTGATGATTGATGACTGATGATTGATGAGTGACGATTTACGACTTATGATTGATGACTGATGATTGATGATTGATGTTTGATTATTGATGATTGATGATTGATGATTGATGATTAATGATTGATTATTGATGATTGATGATTGATGATTGATGATTGATGATTGATGATTGATTATTGATGATTGATGATTGATGATTGATTATTAATGATTAATGATTGATGATTGATGATTGATGATTAATGATTGATTATTGATTATTGATGATTGATGATTGATTATTGATGATTGATTATTGATGATTGATGATTGATGATTGATGATTGATGATTGATGATTGATGATTGATGATTGATGATTGATTATTGATGATTGATGATTGATTATTGATGATTGATTATTGATGATTGATGATTGATGATTGATGATTGATGATTGATGATTGATGATTGATGATTGATGATTGATGATTGATTATTAATGATTGATGATTGATGATTGATGGTTGATGATTGATGATTGATGATTGATGATTGATGATTGATGATTGATGATTGATGATTGATGATTGATGATTGATGATTGATGATTGATGATTGATGATTGATGAATGATAATTGATGATTAATGATTAATGATTGATGATTGATGATTGATGATTGATGATTGATGATTGATGATTGATGATTGATGATTTATGATTGATGACTGATGAATGATGATTGATGTTTGATTATTGATGATTGATGATTGATGAGTGATGATTGATGATTGATGATTGATGATTTATGATTGATGATTGATGCTTGATGATTGATGATTGATGATTGATGATTGATGATTGATGATTGATGATTGATGATTGATGATTGATGATTGATGATTGATTATTCATGATTGCTGATTGATGATTGATGATTGATGATTGATGATTGATGATTGATGATTGATGATTGATGATTGATGATTGATGATTGATTATTCATGATTGCTGATTGATGATTGATGATTGATGATTGATGAATGATAATTGATGATTAATGATTAATGATTGATGATTGATGATTGATGATTGATGATTGATGATTGATGATTGATGATTGATGATTAATGATTGATGATTGATGATTGATGATTGATGATTGATGATTGATGATTGATGATTGATGATTGATGATTGATGATTGATGATTGATGATTGATGATTGATGATTGATGATTGATGATTGATGGTTGATGATTGATGATTGATGATTGATGATTGATGATTGATGATTGATGATTGATGATTGATGATTGATGATTGATGATTGATGATTGATGATTGATGATTGATGATTGATGATTGATGATTGATGAATGATAATTGATGATTAATGATTAATGATTGATGATTGATGATTGATGATTGATGATTGATGATTGATGATTGATGATTGATGATTGATGATTGATGATTGATGATTTATGATTGATGACTGATGAATGATGATTGATGTTTGATTATTGATGATTGATGATTGATGAGTGATGATTGATGATTGATGATTGATGATTTATGATTGATGATTGATGCTTGATGATTGATGATTGATGATTGATGATTGATGATTGATGATTGATGATTGATGATTGATGATTGATGATTGATTATTCATGATTGCTGATTGATGATTGATGATTGATGATTGATGATTGATGATTGATGATTGATGATTGATGATTGATTATTCATGATTGCTGATTGATGATTGATGATTGATGATTGGTGATTGGTGATTGATGATTAATGATTGTTGGGTGATGATAGATGATTGATGATTGATGATTGATTATTGATCATTGATGATTGATGATTGATCAATGATGATTGATGATTGATGTTTGATTAATGATGATTGATGATTGATGAGTGATGATTGATGATTGATGATTGATGATTGATGATTAATGATTGATGATTGATGATTGATGATTGATGATTGATGATTGATGATTGATGATTGATGATTGATGATTGATGATTGATGATTGATGATTGATGGTTGATGATTGATGATTGATGATTGATGATTGATGACTGATGATTGATGATTGATGATTGATGATTGATGATTGATGATTGATGATTGATGATTGATGATTGATGAATGATAATTGATGATTAATGATTAATGATTGATGATTGATGATTGATGATTGATGATTGATGATTGATGATTGATGATTGATGATTGATGATTGATGATTGATGATTTATGATTGATGACTGATGAATGATGATTGATGTTTGATTATTGATGATTGATGATTGATGAGTGATGATTGATGATTGATGATTGATGATTTATGATTGATGATTGATGCTTGATGATTGATGATTGATGATTGATGATTGATGATTGATGATTGATGATTGATGATTGATGATTGATGATTGATGATTGATTATTCATGATTGCTGATTGATGATTGATGATTGATGATTGGTGATTGGTGATTGATGATTAATGATTGTTGGGTGATGATAGATGATTGATGATTGATGATTGATTATTGATCATTGATGATTGATGATTGATCAATGATGATTGATGATTGATGATTGATGATTGATGTTTGATGATTGATGATTGATGATTGATGATTGATGATTGATGATTGATGATTGATGATTGATGATTGATGATTGATGATTGATGATTGATGATTGATGATTGATGATTGATGATTGATGATTGATTATTGATGATTGATGATTGATGATTAATGATTGATGATTGATGATTGATGATTAATGATTGATTATTGATGATTGATGATTGATGATTGATTATTGATGATTGATGATTGATGATTGATAATTGATGATTGATGATTGATGATTGATGATTGACTATTGATGATTGATGACTGATGATTGATGATTGATGATTGATGGTTGATGATTGATGATTGATGATTGATGATTGGTGATTGATAATTGCTGATTGATGATTGATGTTTGATGATTGATGATTGATGATTGATGTTTGATGATTGATGATTGATGATTGATGATTGATGATTGATGATTGATGATTGATGATTGATGATTGATGATTTATGATTGATGATTTATGATTGATGATTGATTATTGACCATTGATGATTGATGATTGATCATTGATGACTGATGATTGATGATTGATGATTGATGATTGGTGATTGGTGATTGATGATTGATGATTGATGATTGATGATTGATGATTGATGATTGATGATTGATGATTGATGATTGATGATTGATGATTGATTATTGATGATTGATGATTGATGATTAATGATTGATGATTGATGATTGATGATTAATGATTGATTATTGATGATTGATGATTGATGATTGATTATTGATGATTGATGATTGATGATTGATAATTGATGATTGATGATTGATGATTGATGATTGACTATTGATGATTGATGACTGATGATTGATGATTGATGATTGATGGTTGATGATTGATGATTGATGATTGATGATTGGTGATTGATAATTGCTGATTGATGATTGATGTTTGATGATTGATGATTGATGATTGATGTTTGATGATTGATGATTGATGATTGATGATTGATGATTGATGATTGATGATTGATGATTGATGATTGATGATTGATGATTGATGATTGATGATTGATGATTGATGATTGATGATTGATGATTGATGATTGATGATTGATGATTGATGATTGATGATTGATGATTAATGATTGATTATTAATGATTAATGATTGATGATTGATGACTGATGATTGATGAGTGACGATTTACGACTTATGATTGATGACTGATGATTGATGATTGATGTTTGATTATTGATGATTGATGATTGATGATTAATGATTGATTATTGATGATTGATGATTGATTATTGATGATTGATTATTGATGATTGATGATTGATGATTGATGATTGATGATTGATGATTGATGATTGATTATTGATGATTGATGATTGATTATTGATGATTGATTATTGATGATTGATGATTGATGATTGATGATTGATGATTGATGATTGATGATTGATGATTGATGATTGATGATTGATTATTAATGATTGATGATTGATGACTGATGATTGATGATTGATGATTGATGATTGATGATTGATGATTGATGATTGATGATTGATGATTGATGATTGATGATTGATGATTGATTATTCATGATTGCTGATTGATGATTGATGATTGATGATTGATGATTGATGATTGATGATTGATGATTGATGATTGATGATTGATGATTGATTATTCATGATTGCTGATTGATGATTGATGATTGATGATTGGTGATTGGTGATTGATGATTAATGATTGTTGGGTGATGATAGATGATTGATGATTGATGATTGATTATTGATCATTGATGATTGATGATTGATCAATGATGATTGATGATTGATGTTTGATTAATGATGATTGATGATTGATGAGTGATGATTGATGATTGATGATTGATGATTGATGATTAATGATTGATGATTGATGATTGATGATTGATGATTGATGATTGATGTTTGATTATTGATGATTGATGATTGATGAGTGATGATTGATGATTGATGATTGATGATATATGATTGATGATTGATGCTTGATGATTGATGATTGATGATTGATGATTGATGATTGATGATTGATGATTGATGATTGATGATTGATGATTGATGATTGATTATTCATGATTGCTGATTGATGATTGATGATTGATGATTGATGATTGATGATTGATGATTGATGATTGATGATTGATGATTGATGATTGATGATTGATTATTCATGATTGCTGATTGATGATTGATGATTGATGATTGGTGATTGGTGATTGATGATTAATGATTGTTGGGTGATGATAGATGATTGATGATTGATGATTGATTATTGATCATTGATGATTGATGATTGATCAATGATGATTGATGATTGATGTTTGATTAATGATGATTGATGATTGATGAGTGATGATTGATGATTGATGATTGATGATTGATGATTAATGATTGATGATTGATGATTGATGATTGATGATTGATGATTGATGATTGATGATTGATGATTGATGATTGATGATTGATGATTGATGATTGATGATTGATGATTGATGGTTGATGATTGATGATTGATGATTGATGATTGATGATTGATGATTGATGATTGATGATTGATGATTGATGATTGATGATTGATGATTGATGATTGATGATTGATGATTGATGAATGATAATTGATGATTAATGATTAATGATTGATGATTGATGATTGATGATTGATGATTGATGATTGATGATTGATGATTGATGATTTATGATTGATGACTGATGAATGATGATTGATGTTTGATTATTGATGATTGATGATTGATGAGTGATGATTGATGATTGATGATTGATGATTTATGATTGATGATTGATGCTTGATGATTGATGATTGATGATTGATGATTGATGATTGATGATTGATGATTGATGATTGATGATTGATGATTGATTATTCATGATTGCTGATTGATGATTGATGATTGATGATTGGTGATTGGTGATTGATGATTAATGATTGTTGGGTGATGATAGATGATTGATGATTGATTATTGATCATTGATGATTGATGATTGATCAATGATGATTGATGATTGATGATTGATGATTGATGTTTGATGATTGATGATTGATGATTGATGATTGATGATTGATGATTGATGATTGATGATTGATGATTGATGATTGATGATTGATGATTAATGATTGATTATTAATGATTAATGATTGATGATTGATGACTGATGATTGATGAGTGACGATTTACGACTTATGATTGATGACTGATGATTGATGATTGATGTTTGATTATTGATGATTGATGATTGATGATTGATGATTAATGATTGATTATTGATGATTGATGATTGATTATTGATGATTGATTATTGATGATTGATGATTGATGATTGATGATTGATGATTGATGATTGATGATTGATGATTGATGATTGATTATTGACGATTGATGATTGATTATTGATGATTGATTATTGATGATTGATGATTGATGATTGATGATTGATGATTGATGATTGATGATTGATGATTGATGATTGATTATTAATGATTGATGATTGATGACTGATGATTGATGATTGATGATTGATGATTGATGATTGATGATTGATGATTGATGATTAATGATTGATGATTGATGATTGATGATTGATGAGTGATGATTGATGATTGATGATTGATGATTTATGATTGATGATTGATGCTTGATGATTGATGATTGATGATTGATGATTGATGATTGATGATTGATGATTGATGATTGATGATTGATGATTGATTATTCATGATTGCTGATTGATGATTGATGATTGATGATTGATGATTGATGATTGATGATTGATGATTGATGATTGATGATTGATGATTGATGATTGATTATTCATGATTGCTGATTGATGATTGATGATTGATGATTGGTGATTGGTGATTGATGATTAATGATTGTTGGGTGATGATAGATGATTGATGATTGATGATTGATTATTGATCATTGATGATTGATGATTGATCAATGATGATTGATGATTGATGTTTGATTAATGATGATTGATGATTGATGAGTGATGATTGATGATTGATGATTGATGATTGATGATTAATGATTGATGATTGATGATTGATGATTGATGATTGATGATTGATGATTGATGATTGATGATTGATGATTGATGATTGATGATTGATGATTGATGATTGATGGTTGATGATTGATGATTGATGATTGATGATTGATGATTGATGATTGATGATTAATGATTAATTATTGATCATTGATGATTGATGATTGATTATTGATGATTGATGATTGATGATTGATAATTGATGATTGATGATTGATGATTGATGATTGACTATTGATGATTGATGACTGATGATTGATGATTGATGATTGATGGTTGATGATTGATGATTGATGATTGATGATTGGTGATTGATAATTGCTGATTGATGATTGATGTTTGATGATTGATGATTGATGATTGATGTTTGATGATTGATGATTGATGATTGATGATTGATGATTGATGATTGATGATTGATGATTGATGATTGATGATTGATGATTGATGATTGATGATTGATGATTGATTATTGATCATTGATGATTGATGATTGATCAATGATGATTGATGATTGATGTTTGATTAATGATGATTGATGATTGATGATTGATGATTGATGATTGATGATTAATGATTAATGATTGATTATTAATGATTAATGATTGATGATTGATGACTGATGATTGATGAGTGACGATTTACGACTTATGATTGATGACTGATGATTGATGATTGATGTTTGATTATTGATGATTGATGATTGATGATTGATGATTAATGATTGATTATTGATGATTGATGATTGATTATTGATGATTGATTATTGATGATTGATGATTGATGATTGATGATTGATGATTGATGATTGATGATTGATGATTGATTATTGATGATTGATGATTGATTATTGATGATTGATTATTGATGATTGATGATTGATGATTGATGATTGATGATTGATGATTGATGATTGATGATTGATGATTGATGATTGATTATTAATGATTGATGATTGATGACTGATGATTGATGATTGATGATTGATGATTGATGATTGATGATTGATGATTGATGATTGATGATTAATGATTGATGATTGATGATTGATGATTGATGAGTGATGATTGATGATTGATGATTGATGATTTATGATTGATGATTGATGCTTGATGATTGATGATTGATGATTGATGATTGATGATTGATGATTGATGATTGATGATTGATGATTGATGATTGATTTTTCATGATTGCTGATTGATGATTGATGATTGATGATTGATGATTGATGATTGATGATTGATGATTGATGATTGATGATTGATGATTGATGATTGATGATTGATTATTCATGATTGCTGATTGATGATTGATGATTGATGATTGGTGATTTGTGATTGATGATTAATGATTGTTGAGTGATGATAGATGATTGATGATTGATGATTGATTATTGATCATTGATGATTGATGATTGATCAATGATGATTGATGATTGATGTTTGATTAATGATGATTGATGATTGATGAGTGATGATTGATGATTGATGATTGATGATTGATGATTAATGATTGATGATTGATGATTGATGATTGATGATTGATGATTGATGATTGATGATTGATGATTGATGATTGATGATTGATGATTGATGATTGATGATTGATGATTGATGGTTGATGATTGATGATTGATGATTGATGATTGATGATTGATGATTGATGATTGATGATTGATGATTGATGATTGATGATTGATGATTGATGATTGATGAATGATAATTGATGATTAATGATTAATGATTGATGATTGATGATTGATGATTGATGATTGATGATTGATGATTGATGATTGATGATTGATGATTTATGATTGATGACTGATGAATGATGATTGATGTTTGATTATTGATGATTGATGATTGATGAGTGATGATTGATGATTGATGATTGATGATTTATGATTGATGATTGATGCTTGATGATTGATGATTGATGATTGATGATTGATGATTGATGATTGATGATTGATGATTGATGATTGATTATTCATGATTGCTGATTGATGATTGATGATTGATGATTGGTGATTGGTGATTGATGATTAATGATTGTTTGGTGATGATAGATGATTGATGATTGATGATTGATTATTGATCATTGATGATTGATGATTGATCAATGATGATTGATGATTGATGATTGATGATTGATGTTTGATGATTGATGATTGATGATTGATGATTGATGATTGATGATTGATGATTGATGATTGATGATTGATGATTGATGATTGATGATTGATGATTGATGATTGATGATTGATGATTGATGATTGATGATTGATGATTGATTATTGATGATTGATGATTGATGATTAATGATTGATGATTGATGATTGATGATTAATGATTGATTATTGATGATTGATGATTGATGATTGATTATTGATGATTGATGATTGATGATTGATAATTGATGATTGATGATTGATGATTGATGATTGACTATTGATGATTGATGACTGATGATTGATGATTGATGATTGATGGTTGATGATTGATGATTGATGATTGATGATTGGTGATTGATAATTGCTGATTGATGATTGATGTTTGATGATTGATGATTGATGATTGATGTTTGATGATTGATGATTGATGATTGATGATTGATGATTGATGATTGATGATTGATGATTGATGATTGATGATTGATGATTGATGATTTATGATTGATGATTTATGATTGATGATTGATTATTGACCATTGATGATTGATGATTGATCATTGATGACTGATGATTGATGATTGATGATTGATGATTGGTGATTGGTGATTGATGATTAATGATTGATGATTGATGATTGATGATTAATGATTGATTATTGATGATTGATGATTGATGATTGATTATTGATGATTGATGATTGATGATTGATAATTGATGATTGATGATTGATGATTGATGATTGACTATTGATGATTGATGACTGATGATTGATGATTGATGATTGATGGTTGATGATTGATGATTGATGATTGATGATTGGTGATTGATAATTGCTGATTGATGATTGATGTTTGATGATTGATGATTGATGATTGATGTTTGATGATTGATGATTGATGATTGATGATTGATGATTGATGAGTGATGATTGATGATTGATGATTGATTATTTATGATTGATGATTGATGCTTGATGATTAATGATTGATGATTGATGATTGATGATTGATGATTGATGATTGATGATTGATGATTGATGATTGATGATTTACGATTTATGATTGATGATTGATGATTGATGATTGATGATTGATGATTGATGAGTGATGGTTGGTGATTGATGATTGATGATTGATGATTGATGATTGATGATTGATGATTGATGATTGATGATTGATGATTGATGATTGATGATTGATGATTGATGATTGATGATTGATGATTGATGATTGATGATTGATGATTGATGATTGATGATTGATGGTTGATGATTGATGATTGATGATTGATTATTAATGATTGATTATTGATGATTGATGATTGATGATTGATTATTAATGATTGATGATTGATGATTGATGATTGATGATTGATGATTGATGATTGGTGATTGATAATTGCTGATTGATGATTTATGATTGATGATTTATGATTGATGATTGATTATTGACCATTGATGATTGATGATTGATCATTGATGACTGATGATTGATGATTGATGATTGATGATTGGTGATTGGTGATTGATGATTAATGATTGATGATTGATGATTGATGATTGATGATTAATGATTGATGATTGATGATTGATGATTGATGATTGATGATTTATGATTGATGATTTATGATTGATGATTGATGATTGATTATTGACCATTGATGATTGATGATTGATCATTGATGACTGATGATTGATGATTGATGATTGATGATTGGTGATTGGTGATTGATGATTAATGATTGATGATTGATGATTGATGATTGATGATTGATGATTGATGATTGATGATTGATGATTTATGATTGATGATTTATGATTGATGATTGATTATTGACCATTGATGATTGATGATTGATCATTGATGACTGATGATTGATGATTGATGATTGATGATTGGTGATTGGTGATTGATGATTGATGTTTGATTATTGATGATTGATGATTGATGATTGATGATTGATGATTGATGATTGATGATTGATGATTGATGATTGATGATTGATGATTGATGATTGATGAGTGATGATTGATGATTGATGATTGATTATTTATGATTGATGATTGATGCTTGATGATTAATGATTGATGATTGATGATTGATGATTGATGATTGATGATTGATGATTGATGATTGGTGATTGATGATTATAGATTGTTGGGTGATTATAGATGATTGATGATAGCAGATTGATAAATGATGATTGATTATTGATGATTGATAATGGATGATTGCTGATTGATGATTGATGATTGATGATTGATGATTAATGATTGTTGGGTGATGATAGATGATTGATGATTGCTGATTGATGATTGATTATTGATCATTGATGATTGATGATTGATCAATGATGATTGACGATTGATGATTGATGATTGATGATTGATGTTTGATGTTTGATGATTGATGATTGATGATTGATGATTGATGATTGATGATTGATGATTGATGATTGATGATTGATGATTGATGATTGATGATTGATGATTGATGATTGATGATTTATGATTGATGATTTATGATTGATGATTGATTATTGACCATTGATGATTGATGATTGATCATTGATGACTGATGATTGATGATTGATGATTGATGATTGGTGATTGGTGATTGATGATTAATGATTGATGATTGATGATTGATGATTGATGATTAATGATTGATGATTGATGATTGATGATTGATGATTTATGATTGATGATTTATGATTGATGATTGATGATTGATTATTGACCATTGATGATTGATGATTGATCATTGATGACTGATGATTGATGATTGATGATTGATGATTGGTGATTGGTGATTGATGATTAATGATTGATGATTGATGATTGATGATTGATGATTGATGATTGATGATTGATGATTGATGATTGATGATTTATGATTGATGATTTATGATTGATGATTGATTATTGACCATTGATGATTGATGATTGATCATTGATGACTGATGATTGATGATTGATGATTGATGATTGGTGATTGGTGATTGATGATTAATGATTGATGATTGATGATTGATGATTGATGATTGATGATTGATGATTGATGATTGATGATTGATGATTGATGATTTATGATTGATGATTTATGATTGATGATTGATTATTGACCATTGATGATTGATGATTGATCATTGATGACTGATGATTGATGATTGATGATTGATTATTGATGATTGATGATTGATGATTGATGATTGATGATTGATGATTGATGATTGATGATTGATGATTGATGATTGATGATTGATAATTGCTGATTGATGATTGATGTTTAATGATTGATGATTGATGATTGATGTTTGATGATTGATGATTGATGATTGATGTTTGATGATTGATGATTGATGATTGATGTTTGATGATTGATGATTGATGATTGATGATTGATGATTGATGATTGATGATTGATGATTGATGATTGATGATTGATGATTGATGATTGATGATTGATGATTGATGATTGATGATTGATGATTGATGATTGATGATTGATGATTGATGATTGATGATTGATGATTGATGATTGATGATTGATGATTGATGATTGATGATTGATGATTTATGATTGATGATTTATGATTGATGATTGATTATTGACCATTGATGATTGATGATTGATCATTGATGACTGATGATTGATGATTGATGATTGATGATTGGTGATTGGTGATTGATGATTAATGATTGATGATTGATGATTGATGATTAATGATTGATTATTGATGATTGATGATTGATGATTGATTATTGATGATTGATGATTGATGATTGATAATTGATGATTGATGATTGATGATTGATGATTGACTATTGATGATTGATGACTGATGATTGATGATTGATGATTGATGGTTGATGATTGATGATTGATGATTGATGATTGGTGATTGATAATTGCTGATTGATGATTGATGTTTGATGATTGATGATTGATGATTGAGGTTTGATGATTGATGATTGATGATTGATGATTGATGATTGATGATTGATGAGTGATGATTGATGATTGATGATTGATTATTTATGATTGATGATTGATGCTTGATGATTAATGATTGATGATTGATGATTGATGATTGATGATTGATGATTGATGATTGATGATTGATGATTGATGATTGATGATTGATGATTTACGATTTATGATTGATGATTGATGATTGATGATTGATGATTGATGATTGATGAGTGATGGTTGGTGATTGATGATTGATGATTGATGATTGATGATTGATGATTGATGATTGATGATTGATGATTGATGATTGATGATTGATGATTGATGATTGATGATTGATGATTGATGATTGATGATTGATGATTGATGATTGATGGTTGATGATTGATGATTGATGATTGATTATTAATGATTGATTATTGATGATTGATGATTGATTATTAATGATTGATGATTGATGATTGATGATTGATGATTGATGATTGATGATTGATGATTGGTGATTGATAATTGCTGATTGATGATTGATGTTTGATGATTGATGATTGATGATTGATGTTTGATGATTGATGATTGATGATTGATGATTGATGATTGATGATTGATGATTGATGATTGATGATTGATGATTGATGATTGATGATTGATGATTGATGATTGATGATTGATGATTGATGATTGATGATTGATGATTGATGATTGATGATTGATGATTGATGATTAATGATTGATTATTAATGATTAATGATTGATGATTGATGACTGATGATTGATGAGTGACGATTTACGACTCATGATTGATGACTGATGATTGATGATTGATGTTTGATTATTGATGATTGATGATTGATGAGTGATGATTGATGATTGATGATTGATTATTTATGATTGATGATTGATGCTTGATGATTAATGATTGATGATTGATGATTGATGATTGATGATTGATGATTGATGATTGATGATTGGTGATTGATGATTATAGATTGTTGGGTGATTATAGATGATTGATGATAGCAGATTGATAAATGATGATTGATTATTGATGATTGATAATGGATGATTGCTGATCGATGATTGATGATTGATGATTGATGATTAATGATTGTTGGGTGATGATAGATGATTGATGATTGCTGATTGATGATTGATTATTGATCATTGATGATTGATGATTGATCAATGATGATTGACGATTGATGATTGATGATTGATGATTGATGTTTGATGTTTGATGATTGATGATTGATGATTGATGATTGATGATTGATGATTGATGATTGATGATTGATGATTGATGATTGATGATTGATGATTGATGATTGATGATTGATGATTGATGATTGATGATTGATGATTGATGATTGATGATTGATGATTTATGATTGATGATTTATGATTGATGATTGATTATTGACCATTGATGATTGATGATTGATCATTGATGACTGATGATTGATGATTGATGATTGATGATTGGTGATTGGTGATTGATGATTAATGATTGATGATTGATGATTGATGATTAATGATTGATTATTGATGATTGATGATTGATGATTGATTATTGATGATTGATGATTGATGATTGATAATTGATGATTGATGATTGATGATTGATGATTGACTATTGATGATTGATGACTGATGATTGATGATTGATGATTGATGGTTGATGATTGATGATTGATGATTGATGATTGGTGATTGATAATTGCTGATTGATGATTGATGTTTGATGATTGATGATTGATGATTGATGTTTGATGATTGATGATTGATGATTGATGATTGATGATTGATGAGTGATGATTGATGATTGATGATTGATTATTTATGATTGATGATTGATGCTTGATGATTAATGATTGATGATTGATGATTGATAATTGATGATTGGTGATTGATGATTGATGATTGACTATTGATGATTGATGACTGATGATTGATTATTGATGATTGATGGTTGATGATTGATGATTGATGATTGATGATTGGTGATTGATAATTGCTGATTGATGATTGATGTTTGATGATTGATGATTGATGATTGATGTTTGATGATTGATGATTGATGATTGATGATTGATGATTGATGAGTGATGATTGATGATTGATGATTGATTATTTATGATTGATGATTGATGCTTGATGATTAATGATTGATGATTGATTATTAATGATTAATGATTGATGATTGATGACTGATGATTGATGATTGATGATTTACGATTTATGATTGATGACTGATTATTGATGATTGATGATTGATGATTGATGATTGATGATTGATGATTGATGATTTATGATTGATGATTGATTATTGATCATTGATGATTGATGATTGATCATTGATGATTGATGATTGATGATTGATGATTGATGATTGATGATTGATGATTGGTGATTGATGATTGATGATTGATGATTGATGTTTGATGATTGATGATTGATGATTGATGATTGATGATTGATGATTGATGATTGATGATTGATGATTGATGATTGATGATTGATGATTGATGATTGATGATTGATGATTGATGATTGATGATTGATGGTTGATGATTGATGATTGATGATTCATGATAGATAATTGATGATTGATGATTGATGATTGATGATTGATGATTGATGATTGATGATTGATGATTGATGATTGATGATTGATGATTAATGATTGATTATTAATGATTAATGATTGATGATTGATGACTGATGATTGATGATTGATGATTTACGATTTATGATTGATGACTGATGATTGATGATTGATGTTTGATTATTGATGATTGATGATTGATGAGTGATGATTGATGATTGATGATTGATGATTTATGATTGATTATTGATGCTTGATGATTGATGATTGATGATTGATGATTTATGATTGATGATTGATGCTTGATGATTGATGATTGATGATTGATGATTGATGATTGATGATTGATGATTGATGATTGATGATTGATTATTCATGATTGCTGATTGATGATTGATGATTGATGATTGATGATTGATGATTGATGATTGATGATTGATGATTGATTATTCATGATTGCTGATTGATGATTGATGATTGATGATTGGTGATTGGTGATTGATGATTAATGATTGTTGGGTGATGATAGATGATTGATGATTGATGATTGATTATTGATCATTGATGATTGATGATTGATCAATGATGATTGATGATGGATGTTTGATTAATGATGATTGATGATTGATGAGTGATGATTGATGATTGATGATTGATGATTGATGATTAATGATTGATGATTGATGATTGATGATTGATGATTGATGATTGATGATTGATGTTTGATTATTGATGATTGATTATTAATGATTGATGATTGATGACTGATGATTGATGATTGATGATTGATGATTGATGATTGATGCTTGATGATTGATGATTGATGATTGATGATTGATGATTGATGATTGATGATTGATGATTGATGATTGATTATTCATGATTGCTGATTGATGATTGATGATTGATGATTGATGATTGATGATTGATGATTGATGATTGATGATTGATGATTGATGATTGATGATTGATTATTCATGATTGCTGATTGATGATTGATGATTGATGATTGGTGATTGGTGATTGATGATTAATGATTGTTGGGTGATGATAGATGATTGATGATTGATGATTGATTATTGATCATTGATGATTGATGATTGATCAATGATGATTGATGATTGATGTTTGATTAATGATGATTGATGATTGATGAGTGATGATTGATGATTGATGATTGATGATTGATGATTAATGATTGATGATTGATGATTGATGATTGATGATTGATGATTGATGATTGATGATTGATGATTGATGATTGATGATTGATGATTGATGATTGATGATTGATGGTTGATGATTGATGATAAATGATTGATGATTGATGATTGATGATTGATGATTGATGATTGATGATTGATGATTGATGATTGATGAATGATAATTGATGATTAATGATTAATGATTGATGATTGATGATTGATGATTGATGATTGATGATTGATGATTTATGATTGATGACTGATGAATGATGATTGATGTTTGATTATTGATGATTGATGATTGATGAGTGATGATTGATGATTGATGATTGATGATTTATGATTGATGATTGATGCTTGATGATTGATGATTGATGATTGATGATTGATGATTGATGATTGATGATTGATGATTGATTATTCATGATTGCTGATTGATGATTGATGATTGATGATTGGTGATTGGTGATTGATGATTAATGATTGTTGGGTGATGATAGATGATTGATGATTGATGATTGATTATTGATCATTGATGATTGATGATTGATCAATGATGATTGATGATTGATGATTGATGATTGATGTTTGATGATTGATGATTGATGATTGATGATTGATGATTGATGATTGATGATTGATGATTGATGATTGATGATTGATGATTGATGATTGATGATTGATGATTGATGATTGATGATTGATTATTGATGATTGATGATTGATGATTAATGATTGATGATTGATGATTGATGATTAATGATTGATTATTGATGATTGATGATTGATGATTGATTATTGATGATTGATGATTGATGATTGATAATTGATGATTGATGATTGATGATTGATGATTGACTATTGATGATTGATGACTGATGATTGATGATTGATGATTGATGGTTGATGATTGATGATTGATGATTGATGATTGGTGATTGATAATTGCTGATTGATGATTGATTTTTGATGATTGATGATTGATGATTGATGTTTGATGATTGATGATTGATGATTGATGATTGATGATTGATGATTGATGATTGATGATTGATGATTGATGATTTATGATTGATGATTTATGATTGATGATTGATTATTGACCATTGATGATTGATGATTGATCATTGATGACTGATGATTGATGATTGATGATTGATGATTGGTGATTGGTAATTGATGATTGATGATTGATGATTGATGATTGATGATTGATGATTGATGATTGATGATTGATGATTGATGATTGATGATTGATGATTGATTATTGATGATTGATGATTGATGATTAATGATTGATGATTGATGATTGATGATTAATGATTGATTATTGATGATTGATGATTGATGATTGATTATTGATGATTGATGATTGATGATTGATAATTGATGATTGATGATTGATGATTGATGATTGACTATTGATGATTGATGACTGATGATTGATGATTGATGATTGATGGTTGATGATTGATGATTGATGATTGATGATTGGTGATTGATAATTGCTGATTGATGATTGATGTTTGATGATTGATGATTGATGATTGATGTTTGATGATTGATGATTGATGATTGATGATTGATGATTGATGATTGATGATTGATGATTGATGATTGATGATTGATGATTGATGATTGATGATTGATGATTGATGATTGATGATTGATGATTGATGATTGATGATTAATGATTGATTATTAATGATTAATGATTGATGATTGATGACTGATGATTGATGAGTGACGATTTACGACTTATGATTGATGACTGATGATTGATGATTGATGTTTGATTATTGATGATTGATGATTGATGATTGATGATTAATGATTGATTATTGATGATTGATGATTGATTATTGATGATTGATTATTGATGATTGATGATTGATGATTGATGATTGATGATTGATGATTGATGATTGATGATTGATTATTGATGATTGATGATTGATTATTGATGATTGATTATTGATGATTGATGATTGATGATTGATGATTGATGATTGATGATTGATGATTGATGATTGATGATTGATGATTGATGATTGATGATTGATTATTAATGATTGATGATTGATGACTGATGATTGATGATTGATGATTGATGATTGATGATTGATGATTGATGATTGATGATTGATGATTGATGATTGATGATTGATTATTCATGATTGCTGATTGATGATTGATGATTGATGATTGATGATTGATGATTGATGATTGATGATTAATGATTGATTATTGATGATTGATGATTGATGATTGATTATTGATGATTGATGATTGATGATTGATAATTGATGATTGATGATTGATGATTGATGATTGATGATTGACTATTGATGATTGATGACTGATGATTGATGATTGATGTTTGATTATTGATGATTGATGATTGATGAGTGATGATTGATGATTGATTATTCATGATTGCTGATTGATGATTGATGATTGATGATTGATGATTGATGATTGATGATTGATGATTGATGATTGATGATTGATGATTGATGATTGATTATTCATGATTGCTGATTGATGATTGATGATTGATGATTGGTGATTGGTGATTGATGATTAATGATTGTTGGGTGATGATAGATGATTGATGATTGATGATTGATTATTGATCATTGATGATTGATGATTGATCAATGATGATTGATGATTGATGATTGATGATTGATGTTTGATGATTGATGATTGATGATTGATGATTGATGATTGATGATTGATGATTGATGATTGATGATTGATGATTGATGATTGATGATTGATGATTGATGATTGATGATTGATGATTGATGATTGATGATTGATTATTGATGATTGATGATTGATGATTAATGATTGATGATTGATGATTGATGATTAATGATTGATTATTGATGATTGATGATTGATGATTGATTATTGATGATTGATGATTGATGATTGATAATTGATGATTGATGACTGATGAATGATGATTGATGTTTGATTATTGATGATTGATGATTGATGAGTGATGATTGATGATTGATGATTGATGATTTATGATTGATGATTGATGCTTGATGATTGATGATTGATGATTGATGATTGATGATTGATGATTGATGATTGATGATTGATGATTGATGATTGATGATTGATTATTCATGATTGCTGATTGATGATTGATGATTGATGATTGGTGATTGGTGATTGATGATTAATGATTGTTGGGTGATGATAGATGATTGATGATTGATGATTGATTATTGATCATTGATGATTGATGATTGATCAATGATGATTGATGATTGATGATTGATGATTGATGTTTGATGATTGATGATTGATGATTGATGATTGATGATTGATGATTGATGATTGATGATTGATTATTGATGATTGATGATTGATGATTAATGATTGATGATTGATGATTGATGATTAATGATTGATTATTGATGATTGATGATTGATGATTGATTATTGATGATTGATGATTGATGATTGATAATTGATGATTGATGATTGATGATTGATGATTGACTATTGATGATTGATGACTGATGATTGAAGATCGATGATTGTACTTGATGATTGATGATTGATGATTGATGATTGGTGATTGATAATTGCTGATTGATGATTGATGTTTGATGATTGATGATTGATGATTGATGTTTGATGATTGATGATTGATGATTGATGATTGATGATTGATGATTGATGATTGATGATTGATGATTGATGATTGATGATTGATGATTGATGATTGATGATTGATGATTGATGATTGATGATTGATGATTGATGATTGATGATTGATGATTGATGATTGATGATTGATGATTGATGATTAATGATTGATTATTAATGATTAATGATTGATGATTGATGACTGATGATTGATGAGTGACGATTTACGACTTATGATTGATGACTGATGATTGATGATTGATGTTTGATTATTGATGATTGATGATTGATGATTGATGATTAATGATTGATTATTGATGATTGATGATTGATTATTGATGATTGATTATTGATGATTGATGATTGATGATTGATGATTGATGATTGATGATTGATGATTGATGATTGATTATTGATGATTGATGATTGATTATTGATGATTGATTATTGATGATTGATGATTGATGATTGATGATTGATGATTGATGATTGATGATTGATGATTGATGATTGATGATTGATTATTAATGATTGATGATTGATGACTGATGATTGATGATTGATGATTGATGATTGATGATTGATGATTGATGATTGATTATTAATGATTGATGATTGATGATTGATGATTGATGATTGATGATTGATGATTGATGATTGATGATTGATGATTGATGATTGATGATTGATGATTGATGATTGATGATTGATGGTTGATGATTGATGATTGATGATTGATGATTGATGATTGATGATTGATGATTGATGATTGATGATTGATGATTGATGATTGATGATTGATGATTGATGAATGATAATTGATGATTAATGATTAATGATTGATGATTGATGATTGATGATTGATGATTGATGATTGATGATTGGTGATTGATGATTGATGATTTATGATTGATGACTGATGAATGATGATTGATGTTTGATTATTGATGATTGATGATTGATGAGTGATGATTGATGATTGATGATTGATGATTTATGATTGATGATTGATGCTTGATGATTGATGATTGATGATTGATGATTGATGATTGATGATTGATGATTGATGATTGATTATTCATGATTGCTGATTGATGATTGATGATTGGTGATTGGTGATTGATGATTAATGATTGTTGGGTGATGATAGATGATTGATGATTGATGATTGATTATTGATCATTGATGATTGATGATTGATCAATGATGATTGATGATTGATGATTGATGATTGATGTTTGATGATTGATGATTGATGATTGATGATTGATGATTGATGATTGATGATTGATGATTGATGATTGATGATTGATGATTGATGATTGATGATTGATGATTGATGATTGATGATTGATGATTGATGATTGATGATTGATTATTGATGATTGATGATTGATGATTGATGATTGATGATTGATGATTGATGATTGATGATTTATGATTGATGATTGATTATTGATCATTGATGATTGATGATTGATCATTGATGATTGATGATTGATGATTGATGATTGATGATTGATGATTGATGATTGGTGATTGATGATTGATGATTGATGATTGATGTTTGATGATTGATGATTGATGATTGATGATTGATGATTGATGATTGATGATTGATGATTGATGATTGATGATTGATGATTGATGATTGATGATTGATGATTGATGATTGATGGTTGATGATTGATGATTGATGATTCATGATAGATAATTGATGATTGATGATTGATGATTGATGATTGATGATTGATGATTGATGATTGATGATTGATGATTGATGATTGATGATTGATGATTAATGATTGATTATTAATGATTAATGATTGATGATTGATGACTGATGATTGATGATTGATGATTTACGATTTATGATTGATGACTGATGATTGATGATTGATGTTTGATTATTGATGATTGATGATTGATGAGTGATGATTGATGATTGATGATTGATGATTTATGATTGATTATTGATGCTTGATGATTGATGATTGATGATTGATGATTGATGATTGATGATTGATTATTGATGATTGATGATTGATGATTGATGATTGATGATTGATGATTGATGATTGATGATTGATGATTGATGATTGATGATTGATGATTAATGATTGATTATTAATGATTAATGATTGATGATTGATGACTGATGATTGATGATTGATGATTGATGATTTACGATTTATGATTAATGACTGATGATTGATGATTGATGTTTGATTAATGATGATTGATGATTGATGAGTGATGATTGATGATTGATGATTGATGATTGATGATTGATGATTTATGATTGATGATTGATGCTTGATGATTGATGATTGATGTTGATTATTGATGATTGATTATTGATGATTGCTGATTGATGATTGGTGATTGGTGATTGGTGATTGATGATTAATGATTGATGATTGATGATTGATGATTAATGATTGATTATTGATGATTGATGATTGATGATTGATTATTGATGATTGATGATTGATGATTGATAATTGATGATTGATGATTGATGATTGATGATTGACTATTGATGATTGATGACTGATGATTGATGATTGATGATTGATGGTTGATGATTGATGATTGATGATTGATAATTGATTATTGATGATTGATTATTGATGATTGCTGATTGATGATTGGTGATTGGTGATTGATGATTAATGATTGATGATTGATGATTGATGATTAATGATTGATTATTGATGATTGATGATTGATGATTGATTATTGATGATTGATGATTGATGATTGATAATTGATGATTGATGATTGATGATTGACTATTGATGATTGATGACTGATGATTGATGATTGATGATTGATGGTTGATGATTGATGATTGATGATGGTTTATTAATGATTAATGATTGATGACTGATGATTGATGATTGATGATTGATGATTGATGATTGATGATTGATGATTGATGACTGATGATTGATGTTTGATGATTGATGATTGATAATTGATGATTGATGATTGATGATTGATGATTGACTATTGATGATTGATGACTGATGATTGATGATTGATGATTGATGGTTGATGATTGATGATTGATGATTGATAATTGATGATTGATGATTGATGATTGATGAATGATGATTGATGATTGATGATTGATGATTTATGATTGATGATTGATTATTGATCATTGATGATTGATGATTGATCATTGATGATTGATGATTGATGATTGATGATTGATGATTGATAATTGATGATTGGTGATTGATGATTGATGATTGATGAATGATGAATGATGATTGATGATTTATGATTGATGATTGATGATTGATGATTGATGATTGATGATTGATTATTGATGATTGATGATTGATGATTGATGATTGATGATCGATGATTGATGATTGATGATTGATGATTGATGATTGATGATTGATGATTGATGATTGATGATTGATGATTGATGATTGATTATTGATGATTGATGATTGATGATTGATGATTGATGATTGATGATTGATGATTGATGATTGATGATTGATGATTGATGATTGATGATTGATGATTGATGATTGATGATTAATGATTGATTATTGATGATTGATGATTGATGATTGATTATTGATGATTGATGATTGATGATTGATGATTGATGATTGATGATTGATGATTGATGATTGATTATTAATGATTGATGATTGATGACTGATGATTGATGATTGATGATTGATGATTGATGATTGATGATTGATGATTGATGATTGATGATTGATGATTGACGATTGATGATTGATGATTGATTATTAATGATTGATGATTGATGACTGATGATTGATGATTAATGATTGATGACTGATGATTGATGATTGATAATTGATGATTGATGATTGATGATTGATGATTCATGATTGATGATTTATGATTGATGATTGATGA
Organism: Stratiomys singularior; assembly: GCA_954870665.1. NCBI lineage: Eukaryota > Metazoa > Arthropoda > Insecta > Diptera > Stratiomyidae > Stratiomys > Stratiomys singularior. The sequence goes on from CATOZT010000309.1 coordinate 29,644, forward strand.
TTGATGATTGATGATTGATGATTGATGATTGATGATTGATGATTGATGATTGATGATTGATGATTGATTATTAATGATTGATGATTGATGACTGGTGATTGATGATTGATGATTAATGATTGATTATTGATGATTGATGATTGATTATTGATGATTGATGATTGATGAGTGATGATTGATGATTGATGATTGATGATTTATGATTGATGATTGATGATTGATGCTTGATGATTGATGATTGATGATTGATGATTGATGATTGATTATTGATGATTGCTGATTGATGATTCATAATTGATGATTGGTGATTGGTGATTGATGATTAATGATTGTTGGGTGATGATAGATGAATGATGATTGATGATTGATTATTGATCATTGATGATTGATCAATGATGACTGATGATTGATGATTGATGATTGATGTTTGATGATTGATGATTGATGATTGATGATTGATGATTGATGATTGATGATTGATGATTGATGATAGATGATTGATGATTGATGATTGATGATTGATGATTGATGATTGATGATTGATAATTGATGATTGATGATTGATGATTGATGATTGATGATTGATGATTGATGATTGATGATTTATGATTGATGATTGATGATTGATAATTGATGATTGATGATTGATGATTTATGATTGATGATTGATTATTGATCATTGATGATTGATGATTGATCATTGATGATTGATGATTGATGATTGATGAGTGATGATTGATGATTGATGATTGATGATTGCTGATTGATAATTGATGATTGATGATTGATGTTTGATGATTGATGATTGATGATTGATGATTGATGATTGATGATTGATGATTAATGATTGATGATTGATGATTGATGATTGATGATTGATGATTGATGATTGATGATTGATGATTGATGATTGATGATTGATGATTGATGATTGGTGATTGATGATTGATGATTGATGATTGATGATTGATGATTGATGATTGATGATTGATGATTGATGATTGATGATTGATGATTGATGATTGATGATTGATGATTGATGATTAATGATTGATTATTAATGATTAATGATTGATGATTGATGACTGATGATTGATGAGTGACGATTTACGATTTTTGATTGATGACTGATGATTGATGATTGATGTTTGATTATTGATGATTGATGATTGATGAGTGATGATTGATGATGGATGATTGATGATTGATGATTTATGATTGATGATTGATGCTTGATGATTGATGATTGATGATTGATGATTGATGATTGATGATTGATGATTGATGATTGATGATTGATGATTGATGATTGATGATTGGTGATTGATGATTATAGATTGTTGGGTGATTATAGATGATTGATGATAGCAGATTGATAAATGATGATTGATTATTGATGATTGATAATGGATGATTGATGATTGATGATTAATGATTGTTGGGTGATGATAGATGATTGATGATTGATGATTGATGATTGATTATTGATCATTGATGATTGATGATTGATCAATGATGATTGACGATTGATGATTGATGATTGATGATTGATGTTTGATGATTGATGATTGATGATTGATGATTGATGATTGATGATTGATGATTGATGATTGATGATTGATGATTGATGATTGATGATTGATGATTGATGATTGATGATTGATGATTGATGATTGATGATTGATGATTGATGATTAATGATTGATGATTGATGATTTATGATTGATGATTTATGATTGATGATTGATGATTGATTATTGATCATTGATGATTGATGATTGATCATTGATCATTGATGATTGATGATTGATGATTGATGATTGATGATTGGTGATTGATGATTGATGATTGATGATTGATGATTGATGATTGATGATTGATGATTGATAATTGATGATTGATGATTGATGATTGGTGATTGATGATTGATGATTGATGAATGATGATTGATGATTGATGATTGATGATTGATGATTGATGATTGATGACTGATGATTGATGATTGATGATTGATTCTTGATGATTGATAATTGATGATTGATGATTGATGATTGATGATTGATGATTGATGATTGATGATTGATGATTGATGATTGATGATTGATGATTGATGAGTGATGGTTGGTGATTGATGATTGATGATTGATGATTGATGATTGATGATTGATGATTGATGATTGATGATTGATGATTGATGATTGATGATTGATGATTGATGATTGATGATTGATGATTGATGATTGATGGTTGATGATTGATGATTGATGATTGATTATTAATGATTGATTATTGATGATTGATGATTGATGATTGATTATTAATGATTGATGATTGATGATTGATGATTGATGATTGATGATTGATGATTGATGATTGGTGATTGATAATTGCTGATTGATGATTGATGTTTGATGATTGATGATTGATGATTGATGTTTGATGATTGATGATTGATGATTGATGATTGATGATTGATGATTGATGATTGATGATTGATGATTGATGATTGATGATTGATGATTGATGATTGATGATTGATGATTGATGATTGATGATTGATGATTGATGATTGATGATTGATGATTGATGATTGATGATTGATGATTGATGATTGATGATTGATGATTGATGATTAATGATTGATTATTAATGATTAATGATTGATGATTGATGACTGATGATTGATGAGTGACGATTTACGACTTATGATTGATGACTGATGATTGATGATTGATGTTTGATTATTGATGATTGATGATTGATGAGTGATGATTGATGATTGATGATTGATTATTTATGATTGATGATTGATGCTTGATGATTAATGATTGATGATTGATGATTGATGATTGATGATTGATGATTGATGATTGATGATTGATGATTGATGATTGGTGATTGATGATTATAGATTGTTGGGTGATTATAGATGATTGATGATAGCAGATTGATAAATGATGATTGATTATTGATGATTGATAATGGATGATTGCTGATTGATGATTGATGATTGATGATTAATGTTTGTTGGGTGATGATAGATGATTGATGATTGCTGATTGATGATTGATTATTGATCATTGATGATTGATGATTGATCAATGATGATTGACGATTGATGATTGATGATTGATGATTGATGTTTGATGTTTGATGATTGATGATTGATGATTGATGATTGATGATTGATGATTGATGATTGATGATTGATGATTGATGATTGATGATTGATGATTGATGATTGATGATTGATGATTGATGATTGATGATTGATGATTGATGATTGATGATTGATGATTGATGATTGATGATTGATGATTGATGATTGATGATTTATGATTGATGATTTATGATTGATGATTGATTATTGACCATTGATGATTGATGATTGATGATTGATAATTGATGATTGATGATTGATGATTGGTGATTGATGATTGATGATTGATGAATGATGATTGATGATTGATGATTGATGATTGATGATTGATGATTGATGATTGATGACTGATGATTGATGATTGATGATTGATTCTTGATGATTGATAATTGATGATTGATGATTGATGATTGATGATTGATGATTGATGATTGATGATTGATGATTGATGATTGATGATTGATGATTGATGATTGATGATTGATGAGTGATGGTTGGTGATTGATGATTGATGATTGATGATTGATGATTGATGATTGATGATTGATGATTGATGATTGATGATTGATGATTGATGATTGATGATTGATGATTGATGGTTGATGATTGATGATTGATGATTGATTATTAATGATTGATTATTGATGATTGATGATTGATGATTGATTATTAATGATTGATGATTGATGATTGATGATTGATGATTGATGATTGATGATTGATGATTGGTGATTGATAATTGCTGATTGATGATTGATGTTTGATGATTGATGATTGATGATTGATGATTGATGATTGATGATTGATGATTGATGATTGATGATTGATGATTGATGATTGATGATTGATGATTGATGATTGATGATTGATGATTGATGATTGATGATTGATGATTGATGATTGATGATTGATGATTGATGATTGATGATTAATGATTGATTATTAATGATTAATGATTGATGATTGATGACTGATGATTGATGAGTGACGATTTACGACTTATGATTGATGACTGATGATTGATGATTGATGTTTGATTATTGATGATTGATGATTGATGAGTGATGATTGATGATTGATGATTGATTATTTATGATTGATGATTGATGCTTGATGATTAATGATTGATGATTGATGATTGATGATTGATGATTGATGATTGATGATTGATGATTGGTGATTGATGATTATAGATTGTTGGGTGATTATAGATGATTGATGATAGCAGATTGATAAATGATGATTGATTATTGATGATTGATAATGGATGATTGCTGATTGATGATTGATGATTGATGATTGATGATTAATGATTGTTGGGTGATGATAGATGATTGATGATTGCTGATTGATGATTGATTATTGATCATTGATGATTGATGATTGATCAATGATGATTGACGATTGATGATTGATGATTGATGATTGATGTTTGATGTTTGATGATTGATGATTGATGATTGATGATTGATGATTGATGATTGATGATTGATGATTGATGATTGATGATTGATGATTGATGATTGATGATTGATGATTGATGATTGATGATTGATGATTGATGATTGATGATTGATGATTGATGATTTATGATTGATGATTTATGATTGATGATTGATTATTGACCATTGATGATTGATGATTGATCATTGATGACTGATGATTGATGATTGATGATTGATGATTGATGATTGATGATTGGTGATTGATGATTGATGATTGCTGATTGATGATTGACCATTGATGATTGATGATTGATCATTGATGATTTGTGATTGATGATTGATGATTGATGAATGATGATTGATGATTGATGATTTATGATTGATGATTGATGATTGATAATTGATGATTGATGATTGATGATTAATGCTTGATGATTGATAATTGATGATTGTTGATTGATGATTGATGATTGATGATTCATGATTGATGATTGATGATTGATGATTGATGATTGATGATTGATGATTGATGATTGATGGTTGATGATTGATGATTGATGATTGATGATTGATGATTGATGATTGATGATTGATGATTGATGATTGATGATTGATGATTGATGATTGATGATTGATGATTGATGATTGATGATTGATGATTGATGATTGATGATTGATGATTGATGATTGATGATTGATGATTGATGATTGATGATTGATGATTGATGATTGATGGTTGATGATAGATGATTGATGATTGATTATTAATGATTGATTATTGATGATTGATGATTGATGATTGATTATTAATGATTGATGATTGATGACTGATGATTGATGATTGATGATTGATGATTGATGATTGATGATTGATGATTGATGATTGATGATTGATGATTGATGATTGATGATTGATGATTGATGATTGATAATTGATGATTGATGATTGATGATTGATGATTGATGATTGATGATTGATGATTGATGATTGATGATTGATGATTGATGATTGATGATTGATGATTGATAATTGATGATTGATGATTGATGATTGATGAGTGATGATTGACTATTGATGATTGATGACTGATGATTGATGACTGATGATTGATGATTGATTATTGATGATTGATGATTGATGATTGATGATTGATGATTGATGATTGATGATTGATGATTGATGATTGATGATTGATGATTGATGATTGATGATTGATGATTGATGATTGATGATTGATGATTGATGATTGATGATTGATGATTGATGATTGATGATTGATGATTGATGATTTATGATTGATGATTGATTATTGATTATTGATCATTGATCATTGATGATTGATGATTGATGATTGATGATTGATGATTGATGATTGATGATTGATGATTGATGATTGATGATTGATGATTGGTGATTGATGATTATAGATTGTTGGGTGATTATAAATGATTGATGATAGCAGATTGATAAATGATGATTGATTATTGATGATTGATAATGGATGATTGATGATTGATGATTGATGATTGATGATTAATGATTGTTGGGTGATGATAGATGATTGATGATTGATGATTGATGATTGATGATTGATGATTGATGATTGATGATTGATGATTGATGATTGATGATTGATGATTGATGATTGATGATTGATGATTTATGATTGATGATTGATTATTGATCATTGCTGATTGATGATTGATGATTGATGATTGATGATTGATGATTGATGATTGATGATTGAGGATTGATGATTGATGATTGATGATTGATGATTGATGATTGATGATTGATGATTGATGATTGATGATTGATGATTATTGATTGATCATTGATGATTGATGATTGATGATTGATGATTGATGATTGATGATTGATGATTTATGATTGATGATTGATGATTGATGATTGATGATTGATTATTAATGATTGATGATTGATGACTGATGATTGATGATTGATGATTGATGATTGATGTTTGATGATTGATGATTGATGATTGATGATTGATGATTGATGATTGATGATTGATGATTGATGATTGATGATTGATGATTGATGATTGATGATTGACGGTTGATGATTGATGATTGATGATTGATGATTGATGATTAATGATTGATTATTAATGATTAATGATTGATGATTGATGACTGATGATTAATGATTGATGATTTACGAATTATGATTGATGACTGATGATTGATGATTGATGTTTGATTATTGATGATTGATGAGTGATGATTGATGATTGATGATTGATGATTAATGATTGATTATTGATGATTGATGATTGATGATTGATTATTGATGATTGATGATGGATGATTGATGATTGATGAGTGATTATTAATGATTGATGATTGATGACTGATGATTGATGATTGATGATTGATGATTGATGATTGATGATTGATGATTGATGATTGATGATTGATGATTGATGATTGATGATTGATGATTGATGATTGATGATTGATGATTGATGATTGATGATTGATGATTGATAATTGGTGATTGGTGATTGATGATTAATGATTGTTGGGTGATGATAGATGATTGATGATTGATGATTGATGATTGATGATTGATGATTGATGATTATTGATTGATGATTGATGATTGAAGATTGATGATTGATGATTGATGATTGATGATTGATAATTGATCATTGATGATTGATGATTGATCAATGATGATTGATGATTGATGATTGATGATTGATGATTGATGATTGATGATTGGTGATTGGTGATTGATGATTAATGATTTTTGGGTGATGATAGATGATTGATGATTGATGATTGATGATTGATGATTATTGATTGATGATTGATGATTGATGATTGATGATTGATGATTGATGATTGATGATTGATGATTGATAATTGATCATTGATGATTGATGATTGATCAATGATGATTGATGATTGATGATTGATGATTGATGTTTGATGATTGATGATTGATGATTGATGATTGATGATTGATGATTGATGATTGATGATTGATGATTGATGATTGATGATTGATGATTGATGATTGATGATTGATGATTGATGATTGATGATTCATGATTGATCATTGATGATTGATGATTGATGATTGATGATTGATGATTGATGATTGATGATTGATGATTGATGATTGATGATTGATGATTGATGATTGATGATTGATGATTGATGATTGATGATTGATGATTGATGATTTATGATTGATGATTGATGATTGATGATTGATGATTGGTGATTGGTGATTGATGATTAATGATTGTTCGGTGATGATAGATGATTGATGATTGATAATTGATTATTGATCATTGATGATTGATGATTGATCAATGATGATTGATGATTGATGATTGATGTTTGATGATTGATGATTGATGATTGATGATTGATGATTGATGATTGATGATTGATGATTGATGATTGATGATTGATGATTGATGATTGATGATTGTAATTGATGATTGATGATTGATGATTGATGATTGATGATTGATGATTTATGATTGATGATTGATTATTGATCATTGATGATTGATGATTGATGATTGATGATTGATGATTGATGATTGATGATTGATAATTGATGATTGATGATTGATGATTGATGATTGATGTTTGATGATTGATGATTGATGATTGATGATTGGTGATTGGTGATTGATGATAGATGATTGATGAATGATGATTGATGATTGATGATTTATGATTGATGATTGATGATTGATGATTGATGATTGATATTGATGACTGATGATTGATGATTGATGATTGATGATTGATGATTGATGATTGATGATTGATGATTGATGATTGATGATTGATGATTGATGATTGATGAGTGATTATTAATGATTGATGATTGATGACTGATGATTGATGATTGATGATTGATGATTTATGATTGATGATTGATTATTGATCATTGATGATTGATGATTGATGATTGATGATTGATGATTGATGATTGATGATTGATGATTGATGATTGGTGATTGATGATTATAGATTGTTGGGTGATTATAGATGATTGATGATAGCAGATTGATAAATGATGATTGATTATTGATGATTGATAATGGATGATTGATGATTGATGATTGATGATTGATGATTAATGATTGTTGGGTGATGATAGATGATTGATGATTGATGATTGATGATTGATGATTGATGATTGATGATTGATGATTGATGATTTATGATTGATGATTGATTATTGATCATTGCTGATTGATGATTGATGATTGGTGATTGATGATTGATGATTGATGATTGATGATTGATAATTGATCATTGATGATTGATGATTGATCAATGATGATTGATGATTGATGATTGATGATTGATGAGTGATGATTGATGATTGATGATTTATGATTGATGATTGATGATTGATGATTGATGATTGATGATTGATGATTGATGATTGATGATTGTAATTGATGATTGATGATTGATGATTGATGATTGATGATTGATGATTGATGATTGATGATTTATGATTGATGATTGATTATTGATCATTGATGATTGATGATTGATGATTGATGATTGATGATTGATGATTGATAATTGATGATTGATGATTGATGATTGATGATTGATGTTTGATGATTGATGATTGATGATTGATGATTGGTGATTGATGATAGATGATTGATGAATGATGATTGATGATTGATGATTGATGATTGATGTTTGATGATTGATGATTGATGATTGATGATTGGTGATTGATGATAGATGATTGATGAATGATGATTGATGATTGATGATTTATGATTGATGATTGATGATTGATGATTGATGATTGATATTGATGACTGATGATTGATGATTGATGATTGTTCGGTGATGATAGATGATTGATGATTGATAATTGATTATTGATCATTGATGATTGATGATTGATCAATGATGATTGATGATTGATGATTGATGTTTGATGATTGATGATTGATGATTGATGATTGATGATTGATGATTGATGATTGATGATTGATGATTGATGATTGATGATTGATGATTGATGATTGTAATTGATGATTGATGATTGATGATTGATGATTGATGATTGATGATTTATGATTGATGATTGATTATTGATCATTGATGATTGATGATTGATGATTGATGATTGATGATTGATGATTGATGATTGATAATTGATGATTGATGATTGATGATTGATGATTGATGTTTGATGATTGATGATTGATGATTGGTGATTGATGATAGATGATTGATGAATGATGATTGATGATTGATGATTTATGATTGATGATTGATGATTGATGATTGATGATTGATATTGATGACTGATGATTGATGATTGATGATTGATGATTGATGATTGATGATTGATGATTGATGATTGATGATTGATGAGTGATTATTAATGATTGATGATTGATGACTGATGATTGATGATTGATGATTGATGATTGATGATTTATGATTGATGATTGATTATTGATCATTGATGATTGATGATTGATGATTGATGATTGATGATTGATGATTGATGATTGATGATTGATGATTGATGATTGATGATTGGTGATTGATGATTATAGATTGTTGGGTGATTATAGATGATTGATGATAGCAGATTGATAAATGATGATTGATTATTGATGATTGATAATGGATGATTGATGATTGATGATTGATGATTGATGATTGATGATTAATGATTGTTGGGTGATGATAGATGATTGATGATTGATGATTGATGATTGATGATTGATGATTGATGATTGATGATTGATGATTGATGATTGATGATTTATGATTGATGATTGATTATTGATCATTGCTGATTGATGATTGATGATTGATGATTGATGATTGATGATTGATGATTGATGATTGATGATTGATGATTGATAATTGATCATTGATGATTGATGATTGATCAATGATGATTGATGATTGATGATTGATGATTGATGATTGATGATTGATGATTGATGATTTATGATTGATGATTGATGATTGATGATTGATGATTGATGATTGATGATTGATGATTGATGATTGATGATTCATGATTGATGATTGATGATTGATTATTAATGATTGATGATTGATGACTGATAATTGATGATTGATGATTGATGATTGATGATTGATATTGATGATTGATGATTGATGATTGATGATTGATGATTGATGTTTGATGATTGATGATTGATGATTGATGATTGATGATTGATGATTGATGATTGATGATTGACGGTTGATGATTGATGATTGATGATTGATGATTAATGATTGATTATTAATGATTAATGATTGATGATTGATGACTGATGATTGATGATTGATGATTTACGAATTATGATTGATGACTGATGATTGATGATTGATGTTTGATTATTGATGATTGATGAGTGATGATTGATGATTGATGATTGATGATTGATGGTTGATGATTGATGATTAATGATTGATTATTGATGATTGATGATTGATGATTGATTATTGATGATTGATGATTGATGATTGATGATTGATGAGTGATTATTAATGATTGATGATTGATGACTGATGATTGATGATTGATGATTGATGATTGATGATTGATGATTGATGATTGATGATTGATGATTGATGATTGATGATTGATGATTGATGATTGATGATTGATGATTGATGATTGGTGATTGGTGATTGATGATTAATGATTGTTGGGGGATGATAGATGATTGATGATTGATGATTGATGATTATTGATTGATGATTGATGATTGATGATTGATGATTGATGATTGATGATTGATGATTGATAATTGATCATTGATGATTGATGATTGATCAATGATGATTGATGATTGATGATTGATGTTTGATGATTGATGATTGATGATTGATGATTGATGATTGATGATTGATGATTGATGATTGATGATTGATGATTGATGATTGATGATTGATGATTGATGATTGATGATTGATGATTGATGATTGATGATTCATGATTGATCATTGATGATTGATGATTGATGATTGATGATTGATGATTGATGATTGATGATTGATGATTGATGATTGATGATTGATGATTGATGATTGATGATTGATGATTGATGATTGATGATTTATGATTGATGATTGATGATTGATGATTGATGATTGGTGATTGGTGATTGATGATTAATGATTGTTCGGTGATGATAGATGATTGATGATTGATAATTGATTATTGATCATTGATGATTGATGATTGATCAATGATGATTGATGATTGATGTTTGATGTTTGATGATTGATGATTGATGATTGATGATTGATGATTGATGATTGATGATTGATGATTGATGATTGATGATTGATGATTGATGATTGATGAGAGATGATTGATGATTGTAATTGATGATTGATGATTGATGATTGATGATTGATGATTGATGATTTATGATTGATGATTGATTATTGATCATTGATGATTGATGATTGATGATTGATGATTGATGATTGATGATTGATGATTGATGATTGATAATTGATGATTGATGATTGATGATTGATGATTGATGTTTGATGATTGATGATTGATGATTGATGATTGGTGATTGATGATAGATGATTGATGAATGATGATTGATGATTGATGATTTATGATTGATGATTGATGATTGATGATTGATGATTGATATTGATGACTGATGATTGATGATTGATGATTGATGATTGATGATTGATGATTGATGATTGATGATTGATGATTGATGATTGATGAGTGATTATTAATGATTGATGATTGATGACTGATGATTGATGATTGATGATTGATGATTTATGATTGATGATTGATTATTGATCATTGATGATTGATGATTGATGATTGATGATTGATGATTGATGATTGATGATTGATGATTGATGATTGATGATTGATGATTGGTGATTGATGATTATAGATTGTTGGGTGATTATAGATGATTGATGATAGCAGATTGATAAATGATGATTGATTATTGATGATTGATAATGGATGATTGATGATTGATGATTGATGATTGATGATTGATGATTAATGATTGTTGGGTGATGATAGATGATTGATGATTGATGATTGATGATTGATGATTGATGATTGATGATTGATGATTGATGATTTATGATTGATGATTGATTATTGATCATTGCTGATTGATGATTGATGATTGATGATTGATGATTGATGATTGATGATTGATAATTGATCATTGATGATTGATGATTGATCAATGATGATTGATGATTGATGATTGATGATTGATGATTGATGATTGATGATTGATGATTTATGATTGATGATTGATGATTGATGATTGATGATTGATGATTGATGATTGATGATTGATGATTGATGATTGATGATTGATGATTGATGATTGATTATTAATGATTGATGATTGATGACTGATAATTGATGATTGATGATTGATGATTGATGATTGATGATTGATATTGATGATTGATGATTGATGATTGATGATTGATGATTGATGTTTGATGATTGATGATTGATGATTGATGATTGATGATTGATAATTGATGATTGATGATTGACGGTTGATGATTGATGATTGATGATTGATGATTAATGATTGATTATTAATGATTAATGATTGATGATTGATGACTGATGATTGATGATTGATGATTTACGAATTATGATTGATGACTGATGATTGATGATTGATGTTTGATTATTGATGATTGACGAGTGATGATTGATGATTGATGATTGATGATTGATGATTGATGATTAATGATTGATTATTGATGATTGATGATTGATGATTGATGATTGATTATTGATGATTGATGATTGATGATTGATGATTGATGAGTGATTATTAATGATTGATGATTGATGACTGATGATTGATGATTGATGATTGATGATTGATGATTGATGATTGATGATTGATGATTGATGATTGATGATTGATGATTGATGATTGATGATTGGTGATTGGTGATTGATGATTAATGATTGTTGGGTGATGATAGATGATTGATGATTGATGATTGATGATTATTGATTGATGATTGATGATTGATGATTGATGATTGATGATTGATAATTGATCATTGATGATTGATGATTGATCAATGATGATTGATGATTGATGATTGATGTTTGATGATTGATGATTGATGATTGATGATTGATGATTGATGATTGATGATTGATGATTGATGATTGATGATTGATGATTGATGATTGATGATTGATGATTGATGATTGATGATTGATGATTCATGATTGATCATTGATGATTGATGATTGATGATTGATGATTGATGATTGATGATTGATGATTGATGATTGATGATTGATGATTGATGATTGATGATTGATGATTGATGATTTATGATTGATGATTGATGATTGATGATTGATGATTGGTGATTGGTGATTGATGATTAATGATTGTTCGGTGATGATAGATGATTGATGATTTTGAATAATTGAATAAAGCTTTATTGATAGTAATAAGTTTGTGTTATAACATACATGTCACTTAATTTAGAGTTCTGAAAAATTCATTAATTCATTTCTTCTACGGTAATTGTTTCAGCTGTGCTGGTATTAATTTTTCACGGTTGGTTTAGCAATTTGAAGGAAAAAATGAACAAAAAACCTTGGCTGGGCCTAATAATACCTAAAACTAAATAAAACCTATATCCTATACTTATGTACTACTTATATTCTAATTTTAAAGTTAATGTACTCATACAATTTTCTGAGCATTAAGAATTTTTCAATAACAGAAGACATTGTTAAGGCAAAACTTACACTATAGGAAAGTGCTTTCAATTGCTAAGAGAAGCTATAAGAGGGTTAGATGAGTTGCTGGCTGAAGCCATTAATTTAAGTTGCCGCGAGTCCGCGAGCTGTTTTACAGGATCAACTCCAGTAAGTTCATGTAATTTCCGAGTAGAGAAATAGAAAGGTTTGTCAAACGCCATTTTCAGGAATCTGTTTTGGGTGGCTTGAAGCTTGGCTTTTAAGTATTCGGCACATTGATTCCAAGTTGGAGCTCCATAAAGCATGATTGGTTGTAGCACCATTTTTACGATGAGAGTCTTGTTTTTTAAGTTAAGGCTGGACTTCCGATTTAGTAGTGGATATAATGCTATGACGGAATGTAATGTCTTATTGCGTATGTGTTCGATGTGGTTTCGAAACGTTAATTTTGGATCTAGCACCAAACCGAGATAGGATAATTCGTTGTCCCAAGGTATGCATTGGCCCAAAAAGTTTAAGCATCTGCCAGGAAGCATAGTGGGTTTTCGCTTCTTACTGAAGTAAATTGCTCTCGTTTTGCCCACATTGATTTTAACTTTCCATCTGTGGAAATATTGGTATGAGCTCTCTAGTCCTTGTTCTATGCTATTTATAATAGTCTCCGGTTCTGTTCCTATTGCATAAAGGCAAGTATCATCTGCAAAGGTCGCTATTTGGCAATTAATGTTTGTTGGGAAGTCCGAAGTATAAATGTTGTAGAGAGTGGGACTTAAGCAAGAGCCTTGCGGGACACCCGATGGAATGTTTTTTATTGAGGAGAGTCTGCCTCGTATTTTAACTTGATATTTCCTTTCGTGTAAGAAGGAAGCTATGAGGCTTGTCAAGTATTGCGGAAAGTTAAATTGTTTGAGTTTATAGAGAAGCCCTTCATGCCAAACAGTATCAAAGGCTTTCTCTATGTCTAACACCACCATGCCAACTGATTTCTTTTCCTTTAAGGCTGCCTTAATTTCTTTGGTTACTCGAAATAATTGATGCTCTGTGGAATATCCTCGCCTGAAGCCAAATTGGAAGTTAGGAAGGATCATTTTATCATCGGCGTTTTCGGCGATTCTTTTTAGGATCAATTTTTCGAATAGTTTTCCCAAAGCTGGCAATAAGCTTATTGGTCTGTAGCTCGCAGGTACATGTGGGTCTTTACCTGGTTTCAATATTGGGATCACAGTAGCATGTTTCCAAGATAAGGGAAAGTAGCTTGATCTAAGACATGCATTAAATACATGGCAAGTGAGAACTATTGCTTTTTTGGTAGATTTTTCAATACGATGTTGGGTATTCCATCAATACCTGGTGCTTTATTATTACTCAATTTTTTCAGTGCAGCAGTTATCTCTTCGGTGCGAATAAAGTCTTTATGTGGTATACTTGAAGAGCTCATCTCCTTTTCAAATGATTTTTTGACCATCATATCGGTGATGGAATTATAACTGGATTGTGCTAAAGAATGAAAGGTGAGAAACTTATCAGCAAGGAGTTCGGCTTTTTCCTTATTGGAATGTGCCTGATATCCTTTATCATCTGTTAGTGGATAGGGCAAACTGTGTTGCTTTCGTTTGAATATTTTATTTAGTTTCCATACTTTCCGCGAGTTGAAGTCTAAATGTTCCAACATATTGTTCCATTGGCGATTGCGTAACGAAGAGATTTTCTTTCGAATTGCAGTAGTAAGGCTGTTAACACCATTTTTTGTAGAAGCAAGTCGTGTTCTTTGCCATTCTCGTCGGAGCGAGTTTCTTGTCCTAATGAGTTTGTAAGTTTCATTATCAAGCTCTAGCCACTGGAGTTTACTCTTGAATTTTGGGACACTGCATTCGATAGCTTCCCAGATAGTCTTTTTAAGAGAATCAACGGTTTCATCGATATCTGAGGCTGAGTGCAGCTTTTCGATCGTAAACCGATTTATGGATAATTTTTGGTTGATGTAACTGCGAAACTTGGGCCACTCAGCTTTTTTAAAAAGAAAGAACTGATTTGGCTGCTCAATGGAGCGTTCTGCAGTTCCAATTGTAAAATATACAGGCAAATGTGGAGAGGAAAGGGCTTGCATTACACTAAGCTCAGACAAATGAACATTTTCGTCGCTCAACACTATATCGAGGGTTGAGCCGATTCCTTTTGCCGAGTAGTATGTGGGTTCATCTGGCGAGTGTATAAAAATGTTGTTATACTCTATAAGCTTATATAGTGCGCGTCCTGTAAGATTGGAGCGAGTGCAGTTCCATTGCTGATGACGAGCATTCAAATCACCACAAAGCAGGTATCTATGGTTTTGTTTGCAAAATCTCTCTATATCTCTCACGAAGTGATTTACTTTATCCTTAGTGTTTTTGGTACCCGGAAAATAGACGCTGTAAATTTTTAAATTCAGCTCTTCAATAAATATTCCGACATTTTCTATAATGGACGAATTCATTTCTGGTATGAGAGAGTGACGGATTGACTTTTTTATGGCGATCGCTACTCCTCCACCGATTTTATTTACTCGGTCTTTCCTATAAATGTCGTATAAGGGATGTTTTAATTTATCTTTCGGCCCTAACCATGTCTCTGTTATTACAAAAATATCTATGTTATAATTAGTTATAAAATTAAATGTTTCTAAACTTTTGTTCCTTATGCTCTGAGCATTCCAAATTAATATTTTGATCAATTCAACCCGTATAAGAACTTAATTGATAGATTTACTATGACATTGAATTGTTCGTTTCTAGATTTACACGATGCTAAATTTTTAATTAGTTCCTGGGATATCTCCAGTAGCACTGCTGGTGGAAAGAGATTGCAGTTAGTGGAATAAGGTGCTGTTGCAGAGCTCTGCTGACTTATTGAGCAATATGTTGCGCGCGGAGAGTTATGTGTAGAAGTTGTTGTCTCTGCTGATTTGGTTGGAAGCTTTGGGAAATCCGTTTCCGAAAAATTGAATTGCTTTTTCCTCGGATATGTAGTTTTAGTCTTGTTATTTTGTTTTAATACTTTGCCTTTTATTTCAATGTACTCTTTCCTGCTCTGGCACTCAGGAGCGTTAGAATAGTGTGGACCGTTGCAGTTGCAACACAAGATTTTGTCGTTTTGTTTATCTGTGAGTGTGCATTGCGATAGTTGATGGGGGCCACTACATATAGCACATCTTGGTGGAAGATGGCAATGACTCGAGCCATGGCCAAAACGCTGGCAGTTTCTACACTGCGTGGGCCCTTTGCGTCGGCTAGAGTAATAATCCCATCGTACTATTGTGTGCATAATTGTGCGAATGCTTCGCAGCTCTTGCATTTTGACATCTCGTTGCAGATAAAGAAGATAGAATACATTCTCGCGTGCGTCTTTGTTGGAATTAAACTTTTTGATATCATTCACGCTTAGGTTGTGATCTGCTTTCAGAATCTTTTTTAAGTCTTCACAGGGCATATCATGCAGCCCTGATAATGTTACTTTTAATGGGCGGAGATCTGCCCGTTGGAAAGTAAAAAAATTTACTTTTTTATTTTCCAAATGTTCTTCCAACTTCGTGTAGTCTTCATTTGATGTCAGGAATACTCGTTTGCCAATGGACATCAATTTGATTGAGTACTTTTCGATTTTCAATTCTTTGAGAATTGCATCGATGGTGTCACGGGGAAGATCAATAAAAGTAATCGGCGGAACTCTTACCTTGGCTTTAGATTCGGTGTCTGCTTTACCACTGCTATCATCACCATTCGGGAGATCGGCAAGGGGTAGAAATCGGTTGGCTGGTGATAAAGTTGTAGTATTTCGCGGCATTTTAAAGTGGTCCCTAAGTAGGGCACTTGCCGGCGAAGAGTCCCGGCTTCTTTTCCTGTTTTCCACAGGAGTAAAGTTATCCGATGGCTTCACACTCAACTTAAATATTACTTCAATGGCTAGTCTTTTTAAAGAATATAACGTTCAAAACAATTGAAAGTAACGGAGAAAAATTAATGTCACTATGAATCACACTGGAAGAAAATAGAAACACGTTTGTACCGCTCAACTGTCGATACAGAAGTGATTGATGATTGATAATTGATTATTGATCATTGATGATTGATGATTGATCAATGATGATTGATGATTGATGTTTGATGTTTGATGATTGATGATTGATGATTGATGATTGATGATTGATGATTGATGATTGATGATTGATGATTGATGATTGTAATTGATGATTGATGATTGATGATTGATGATTGATGATTTATGATTGATGATTGATTATTGATCATTGATGATTGATGATTGATGATTGATGATTGATGATTGATGATTGATGATTGATAATTGATGATTGATGAATGATGATTGATGATTGATGTTTGATGATTGATGATTGATGATTGATGATTGGTGATTGATGATAGATGATTGATGAATGATGATTGATGATTGATGATTTATGATTGATGATTGATGATTGATGATTGATGATTGATATTGATGACTGATGATTGATGATTGATGATTGATGATTGATGATTGATGATTGATGATTGATGATTGATGATTGATGATTGATGATTGATGATTGATGATTGATGATTGATTATTAATGATTGATGATTTATGATTGATGATTGATGATTAATGATTGATTATTGATGATTGATGATTGATGATTGATGATTGATGAGTGATTATTAATGATTGATGATTGATGACTGATGATTGATGATTGATGATTTATGATTGACGATTGATGATTGATGATTGATGTTTGATGATTGATGATTGATGATTGATGATTGATTATTGATCATTGACGATTGATGATTGATGATTGATGATTGATGATTTATGATTGATGATTGATTATTGATCATTGATGATTGATGATTGATGATTGATGATTGATGATTGATGATTGATGATTGATAATTGATGATTGATGATTGATGATTGATGATTGATGATTGATGATTGGTGATTGATGATAGATGATTGATGAATGATGATTGATGATTGATGATTTATGATTGATGATTGATGATTGATGATTGATGATTGATATTGATGACTGATGATTGATGATTGATGATTGATGATTGATGATTGATGATTGATGATTGATGATTGATGATTGATGATTGATGATTGATGATTGATGACTGATGATTGATGATTGATGATTGATGATTGATGATTGATGATTGATGATTGATGATTGATAATGGATGATTGATGATTGATGATTGATGATTGATGATTGATGATTAATGATTGTTGGGTGATGATAGATGATTGATGATTGATGATTGATGATTGATGATTGATGATTGATGATTGATGATTTATGATTGATGATTGATTATTGATCATTGCTGATTGATGATTGATGATTGATGATTGATGATTGATGATTGATGATTGTGGATTGATGATTGATGATTGATGATTGATGATTGATGATTGATGATTGATGATTATTGATTGATGATTGATGATTGATGATTGATGATTGATGATTGATGATTGATGATTGATGATTGATGATTGATGATTGATGATTGATGATTGATGATTGGTAATTGATGATTGATGATTGATGATTGATGATTGATGATTGATGATTGATTATTGACTATTGATGATTGATGATTGATGATTGATGATTGATGATTGATAAATGATGATTGTTGATTGATGATTGATGATTGATTATTAATGATTGATGACTGATGACTGATGATTGATGATTGATGATTGTTGATTGATGACTGATGATAGATGATTGATAATTGATGATTGATGATTGATGATTGATGATTCATGATTGATGATTTATGATTGATGATTGATGATTGATGATTGATGATTGATGATTGATGATTGATGATTGATGATTGAAGATTGATCATTGATGATTGATAATTGATGATTGATTATTGATGATTGATTATTGATTATTGATGATTGATGATTGATGATTGATGATTGGTGATTGATGATTGATGATTGATGATTGATTATTAATGATTGATGATTGATGACTGATGATTGATGATTAATGATTGATGATTGATGATTGATGATTGATGATTGATGATTGATGATTAATGATTGATTATTGATGATTGATGATTGATTATTGATGATTGATTATTGATGATTGATGATTGATGATTGATGATTGATGATTGATGATTGATGATTGATTATTAATGATTGATGATTGATGACTGATGATTGATGATTGATGATTGATGATTGATGATTGATGATTGATGATTGATGATTGATGATTGATGATTGATGATTGATGATTGATGATTGAAGTTTGATGATTGATGATTGATGATTGATGATTGATGATTGATGATTGAAGATTGATCATTGATGATTGATGATTGATGATTGATGATTGATGATTGATTATTGATGATTGATTATTGATGATTGATGATTGATGATTGATGATTGATGATTGATGATTGATGATTGATGATTGATGATTGATGATTGATGATTGATTATTAATGATTGATGATTGATGACTGATGATTGATGATTAATGATTGATGACTGATGATTGATGATTGATAATTGATGATTGATGATTGATGATTGATGATTCATGATTGATGATTTATGATTGATGATTGATGATTGATGATTGATGATTGATGATTGATGATTGATGATTGATGATTGATGATTGATTATTAATGATTGATGATTGATGACTGATGATTGATGATTGATGATTAATGATTGATTATTGATGATTGATGATTGATTATTGATGATTGATGATTGATGAGTGATGATTGATGATTGATGATTGATGATTTATGATTGATGATTGATGCTTGATGATTGATGATTGATGATTGATGATTGATGATTGATTATTGATGATTGCTGATTGATGATTCATAATTGATGATTGGTGATTGGTGATTGATGATTAATGATTGTTGGGTGATGATAGATGAATGATGATTGATGATTGATTATTGATCATTGATGATTGATCAATGATGACTGATGATTGATGATTGATGATTGATGTTTGATGATTGATGCTTGATGATTGATGATTGATAATTGATGATAGATGATTGATGATTGATGATTGATGATTGATGATTGATGATTGATGATTGATGATTGATGATTGATGATTGATGATTGATGATTGATGATTGATGATTGATGATTGATGATTGATGATTGATGATTGATGATTGATGATTGATGATTGATGATTGATAATTGATGATTGATGATTGATGATTTATGATTGATGATTGATTATTGATCATTGATGATTGATGATTGATCATTGATGATTGATGATTGATGATTGATGAGTGATGAGTGATGATTGATGATTGATGATTGATGATTGCTGATTGATAATTGATGATTGATGATTGATGTTTGATGATTGATGATTGATGATTGATGATTGATGATTGATGATTGATGATTGATGATTGATGATTGATGATTGATGATTGATGATTGATGACTGATGATTGATGATTGATGATTGATGATTGATGATTGATGATTGATGATTGATGATTGATGATTGATGATTGATGATTGATGATTGATGATTGATGATTGATGATTAATGATTGATTATTAATGATTAATGATTGATGATTGATGACTGATGATTGATGAGTGACGATTTACGATTTTTGATTGATGACTGATGATTGATGATTGATGTTTGATTATTGATGATTGATGATTGATGAGTGATGATTGATGATGGATGATTGATGATTGATGATTTATGATTGATGATTGATGCTTGATGATTGATGATTGATGATTGATGATTGATGATTGATGATTGATGATTGATGATTGATGATTGATGATTGATGATTGATGATTGATGATTGATGATTGATGATTGGTGATTGATGATTATAGATTGTTGGGTGATTATAGATGATTGATGATAGCAGATTGATAAATGATGATTGATTATTGATGATTGATAATGGATGATTGATGATTGATGATTGATGATTAATGATTGTTGGGTGATGATAGATGATTGATGATTGATGATTGATTATTGATCATTGATGATTGATGATTGATCAATGATGATTGACGATTGATGATTGATGATTGATGATTGATGTTTGATGATTGATGATTGATGATTGATGATTGATGATTGATGATTGATGATTGATGATTGATGATTGATGATTGATGATTGATGATTGATGATTGATGATTGATGATTGATGATTGATGATTGATGATTGATGATTGATGATTGTTGATTGATGATTGATGATTGATGATTGATGATTGATGATTGATGATTGATGATTGATGATTGATGATTGATGATTGATGATTGATGGTTGATGATTGATGATTGATGATTGATTATTAATGATTGATTATTGATGATTGATGATTGATGATTGATTATTAATGATTGATGATTGATGACTGATGATTGATGATTGATGATTGATGATTGATGATTGATGATTGACCATTGATGATTGATGATTGATCATTGATGATTTGTGATTGATGATTGATGATTGATGAATGATGATTGATGATTGATGATTTATGATTGATGATTGATGATTGATAATTGATGATTGATGATTGATGATTGATGATTGATGATTGATGATTGATGATTGATGATTTATGATTGATGATTTATGATTGATGATTGATTATTGACCATTGATGATTGATGATTGATCATTGATGATTGATGATTGATGATTGATGATTGATGATTGATGATTGATGATTGGTGATTGATGATTGATGATTGCTTATTGATGATTGACCATTGATGATTGATGATTGATCATTGATGATTTGTGATTGATGATTGATGATTGATGAATGATGATTGATGATTGATGATTGATGATTGATGATTGATGATTGATGATTGATGATTGATGATTGATGATTGATGATTGATGATTGATGATTGATGATTGATGATTGATGATTGATGATTGATGATTGATGATTGATGATTGATGATTGATGATTGATGATTGATGATTGATGATTGATGGTTGATGATTGATGATTGATGATTTATGATTGATGATTTATGATTGATGATTGATTATTGACCATTGATGATTGATGATTGATCATTGATGATTGATGATTGATGATTGATGATTGATGATTGATGATTGATGATTGATGATTGATGATTGATGATTGGTGATTGATGATTGATGATTGCTTATTGATGATTGACCATTGATGATTGATGATTGATCATTGATGATTTGTGATTGATGATTGATGATTGATGAATGATGATTGATGATTGATGATTTATGATTGATGATTGATGATTGATAATTGATGATTGATGATTGATGATTGATGATTGATGCTTGATGATTGATAATTGATGATTGATGATTGATGATTGATGATTGATGATTGATGATTGATGATTGATGATTGATGATTGATGAGTGATGATTGATGATTGATGATTGATGATTGATGGTTGATGATTGATGATTGATGATTGATGATTGATGATTGATGATTGATGATTGATGATTGATGATTGATGATTGATGATTGATGATTGATGATTGATGATTGATGATTGATGATTGTTGATTGATGATTGATGATTGATGATTGATGATTGATGATTGATGATTGATGATTGATGATTGATGATTGATGGTTGATGATTGATGATTGATGATTGATTATTAATGATTGATTATTGATGATTGATGATTGATGATTGATTATTAATGATTGATGATTGATGACTGATGATTGATGATTGATGATTGATGATTGATGATTGATGATTGATGATTGATGATTGATGATTGATGATTGATGATTGATGATTGATGATTGATGATTGATGATTGATGATTGATGTTTGATGATTGATGATTGATGATTGATGATTGATAATTGATGAGTGATGATTGATGATTGATGATTGATGATTGATGATTGATGATTGATGATTGATGATTGATGATTGATGATTGATGATTGATAATTGATGATTGATGATTGATGATTGATGATTGATGATTGATGATTGACTATTGATGATTGATGACTGATGATTGATGACTGATGATTGATGATTGATTATTGATGATTGATGATTGATGATTGATGATTGATGATTGATGATTGATGATTGATGATTGATGATTGATGATTGATGATTGATGATTGATGATTGATGATTGATGATTGATGATTGATGATTGATGATTGATGATTGATGATTGATGATTGATGATTGATGATTGATGATTGATGATTGATGATTGATGATTGATGATTTATGATTGATGATAGATTATTGATCACTGATGATTGATGATTGATGATTGATGATTGATGATTGATGATTGATGATTGGATTGATGATTATAGATTGTTGGGTGATAATAAATGATTGATGATAGCAGATTGATAAATGATGATTGATTATTGATGATTGATAATGGATGATTGATGATTGATGATTGATGATTGATGATTGTTGGGTGATGATAGATGATTGATGATTGATGATTGATGATTGATGATTGATGATTGATGATTGATGATTTATGATTGATGATTGATTATTGATCATTGCTGATTGATGATTGATGATTGATGATTGATGATTGATGATTGATGATTGATGATTGATGATTGTGGATTGATGATTGATGATTGATGATTGATGATTGATGATTGATGATTGATGATTGATGATTGATGATTGATGATTGATTATTAATGATTGATGATTGATGACTGATGATTGATGATTGATGATTGATGATTGATGATTGATGATTGATGATTGATGATTGATGATTGATGATTGATATTGATGATTGATGATTGATGATTGATGATTGATGATTGATGTTTGATGATTGATGATTGATGATTGATGATTGATGATTGATGATTGATGATTGATGATTGATGATTGATGATTGACGGTTGATGATTGATGATTGATGATTGATGATTGATGATTGATGATTAATGATTGATTATTAATGATTAATGATTGATGATTGATGACTGATGATTGATGATTGATGATTTACGAATTATGATTGATGACTGATGATTGATGATTGATGTTTGATTATTGATGATTGATGAGTGATGATTGATGATTGATGATTGATGATTGATGATTGATGATTAATGATTTATGATTGATGATTGATGATTGATGATTGATGATTGATGATTGATTATTGATATTGATGACTGATGATTGATGATTGATGATTGATGATTGATGATTGATGATTGATGATTGATGATTGATGATTGATGATTGATGATTGATGATTGATGATTGATAATTGATTATTGATGATTGATGATTGATGATTGATGATTGATGATTGATGATTGATGATTAATGATTGATTATTGATGATTGATGATTGATTATTGATGATTGATTATTGATGATTGATGATTGATGATTGATGATTGATGATTGATGAGTGATTATTAATGATTGATGATTGATGACTGATGATTGATGATTGATGATTTATGATTGACGATTGATGATTGATGATTGATGTTTGATGATTGATGATTGATGATTGATGATTGATTATTGATCATTGACGATTGATGATTGATGATTGATGATTGATGATTAATGATTGATGATTGATGATTGATGATGGATGATTGATGATTGATGATTGATGATTGATGATTGATGATTGATGATTGATGATTGATGATTGATGTTTGATGATTGATGATTGATGATTGATAATTGATGATTGATGATTGATGATTGATGATTGATGATTGATGATTGATGATTGATGATTGATGATTGATGATTGATGATTGATGATTGATGATTGATGATTGATGATTTATGATTGATGATTGATTATTGA
Source organism: Stratiomys singularior (assembly GCA_954870665.1). Taxonomy (NCBI): domain Eukaryota; kingdom Metazoa; phylum Arthropoda; class Insecta; order Diptera; family Stratiomyidae; genus Stratiomys; species Stratiomys singularior. The sequence goes on from CATOZT010000309.1 coordinate 55,981, forward strand.
TCATTGATGATTGATGATTGATGATTGATGATTGATGATTGATGATTGATGATTGATGATTGGTGATTGATGATTATAGATTGTTGGGTGATTATAGATGATTGATGATAGCAGATTGATAAATGATGATTGATTATTGATGATTGATAATGGATGATTGATGATTGATGATTGATGATTGATGATTATTGATTGATGATTGATGATTGATGATTGATGATTGATGATTGATGATTGATGATTGATAATTGATCATTGATGATTGATGATTGATCAATGATGATTGATGATTGATGATTGATGATTGATGTTTGATGATTGATGATTGATGATTGATGATTGATGATTGATGATTGATGATTGATGATTGATGATTGATGATTGATGATTGATGATTGATGATTGATGATTGATGATTGATGATTGATGATTGATGATTGATGATTGATGATTGATGATTGATGATTCATGATTGATCATTGATGATTGATGATTGATGATTGATGATTGATGATTGGTGATTGATGATTAATGATTGTTCGGTGATGCTAGATGATTGATGATTGATAATTGATTATTGATCATTGATGATTGATGATTGATCAATGATGATTGATGATTGATGATTGATGTTTGATGATTGATGATTGATGATTGATGATTGATGATTGATGATTGATGATTGATGATTGATGATTGATGATTGATGATTGATGATTGATGATTGATGATTGATGATTGATGATTTATGATTGATGATTGATTATTGATCATTGATGATTGATGATTGATCATTGATGATTGATGATTGATGATTGATGATTGATAATTGATGATTGATGATTGATGATTGATGATTGATGATTGATGATTGATGATTGGTGATTGATGATAGATGATTGATGAATGATGATTGATGATTGATGATTTATGATTGATGATTGATGATTGATGATTGATGATTGATTATTGATATTGATGACTGATGATTGATGATTGATGATTGATGATTGATGATTGATGATTGATGATTGATGATTGATGATTGATGATTGATGATTGATGATTGATGATTGATGATTGATGATTGATGATTGATGATTGATGATTGATAATTGATTATTGATGATTGATGATTGATGATTGATGATTGATGATTGATGATTGATGATTGATGATTGATGATTGATGATTAATGATTGATTATTGATGATTGATGATTGATTATTGATGATTGATTATTGATGATTGATGATTGATGATTGATGATTGATGATTGATGAGTGATTATTAATGATTGATGATTGATGACTGATGATTGATGATTGATGATTTATGATTGACGATTGATGATTGATGATTGATGTTTGATGATTGATGATTGATGATTGATGATTGATTATTGATCATTGACGATTGATGATTGATGATTGATGATTGATGATTAATGATTGATGATTGATGATTGATGATGGATGATTGATGATTGATGATTGATGATTGATGATTGATGATTGATTATTGATGATTGATGATTGATGTTTGATGATTGATGATTGATGATTGATAATTGATGATTGATGATTGATGATTGATGATTGATGATTGATGATTGATGATTGATGATTGATGATTGATGATTGATGATTGATGATTGATGATTGATGATTGATGATTTATGATTGATGATTGATTATTGATCATTGATGATTGATGATTGATGATTGATGATTGATGATTGATGATTGATGATTGATGATTGGTGATTGATGATTATAGATTGTTGGGTGATTATAGATGATTGATGATAGCAGATTGATAAATGATGATTGATTATTGATGATTGATAATGGATGATTGATGATTGATGATTGATGATTGATGATTGATGATTACCGATTGTTGGGTGATGATAGATGATTGATGATTGATGATTGATGATTGATGATTGATGATTTATGATTGATGATTGATTATTGATCATTGCTGATTGATGATTGATGATTGATGATTGATGATTGATGATTGATGATTGATGATTGATGATTGATGATTGATGATTGATGATTGATGATTGATGATTGATGATTGATGATTATTGATTGATGATTGATGATTGATGATTGATGATTAATGATTGATGATTGATGATTGATGATTGATGATTGATGATTGATGATTGATGATTGATGATTGATGATTGATGATTGATGATTGATGATTGATGATTGATGATTGATGATTGATGATTGATGATTGATGATTGATTATTAATGATTGATGATTGATGACTGATGATTGATGATTGATGATTGATGATTGATGATTGATATTGATGATTGATGATTGATGATTGATGATTGATGATTGATGATTGATGTTTGTTGATTGATGATTGATGATTGATGATTGATGATTGATGATTGATGATTGATGATTGATGATTGACGGTTGATGATTGATGATTGATGATTGATGATTGATGATTAATGACTGATTATTAATGATTAATGATTGATGATTGATGACTGATGATTGATGATTGATGATTTACGAATTATGATTGATGACTGATGATTCATGATTGATGTTTGATTATTGATGATTGATGAGTGATGATTGATGATTGATGATTGATGATTGATGATTGATGATTAATGATTGATTATTGATGATTGATGATTGATGATTGATTATTGATGATTGATGATTGATGATTGATGATTGATGAGTGATTATTAATGATTGATGATTGATGACTGATGATTGATGATTGATGATTGATGATTGATGATTGATGATTGATGATTGATGATTGATGATTGATGATTGATGATTGATGATTGATGATTGATGATTGATGATTGGTGATTGGTGATTGATGATAAATGATTGTTGGGTGATGATAGATGATTGATGATTGATGATTGATGATTGATGATTATTGATTGATGATTGATGATTGATGATTGATGATTGATGATTGATGATTGATGATTGATGATTGATGATTGATGATTGATGATTGATGATTGATGATTGATGATTGATGATTGATGATTGATGATTGATGATTGATGATTGATGATTGATGATTGATGATTGATGATTGATGATTGATGATTGATGATTGATGATTAATGATTGATTATTGATGATTGATGATTGATTATTGATGATTGATTATTGATGATTGATGATTGATGATTGATGATTGATGATTGATGAGTGATTATTAATGATTGATGATTGATGATTGATGACTGATGATTGATGATTGATGATTTATGATTGACGATTGATGATTGATGATTGATGTTTGATGATTGATGATTGATGATTGATTATTGATCATTGACGATTGATGATTGATGATTGATGATTGATGATTGATGATTAATGATTGATGATTGATGATTGATGATTGATGATGGATGATTGATGATTGATGATTGATGATTGATGATTGATGATTGATGATTGATGATTGATGATTGATGATTGATGATTGATAATTGAGGATTGATGATTGATGATTGATGATTGATGATTGATGATTGACTATTGATGATTGATGATTGATGATTGATGATTGATGATTGATGATTGATTATTAATGACTGATGATTGATGACTGATGATTGATGATTGATGATTGATGATTGATGACTGATGACTGATGATTGATGATTGATGATTGATGATTGATGATTGATGATTGATGATTGATGATTGATGATTGATGATTGATGATTGATGATTGATGATTGATGATTGATGATTGATGATTGATGATTGATGATTGATGATTGATGATTGATGATTGATGATTGATGATTGATGATTGATGATTGATGATTGATGATTGATGATTGATGATTGATGATTGATGATTGATGTTTGATGATTGATGATTGATGATTGATGATTGATGATTGGTGATTGATGATTAATGATTGATTATTGATGATTGATGATTAATTATTGATGATTGATTATTGATGATTGATGATTGATGATTGATGATTGATGATTGATGATTGATGATTGATTATTACTGATTGATGATTGATGACTGATGATTGATGATTGATGATTGAAGATTGATGATTGATGATTGATGATTGATGATTGATGATTGATTATTAATGATTGATTATTGATGATTGATGATTGATTATTGATGATTGATGATTGATGATTGATGATTGATTATTGATGTTTGATGATTGATGATTGATGATTGATGATTGATGATTGATGATTGATTATTAATGATTGATGATTGATGACTGATGATTGATGATTGATGATTGATGATTGATGATTGATGATTGATGATTGATGATTGATGATTGATGATTGATGATTGATGATTGATGATTGATGATTGATGATTCATGATTCATGATTCATGATTCATGATTGATGTTTGATTATTGATGATCGATGATTGATGATTGATGATTGATGATTGATGATTTATGATTGATGATTGATGATTGATGATTGATAATTAATGATTGATGATTGATGATTGATGATTAATGATTGATTGTTAATGATTAATGATTGATGATTGATGACTGATGATTGATGATTGATGATTGATGATTTACGATTTATGATTGATGACTGATGATTGATGATTGATGTTTGATTATTGATGATTGATGATTGACGAGTGATGATTGATGATTGAGGATTGATGATTTATAATTGATGATTAATGCTTGATGATTGATGATTGATGATTGATGATTGATGATTGATGATTGATGATTGATGATTGATCATTGATCATTGATAATTGATCATTGATGATTGATGATTGATGATTGATGATTGATGATTGATGATTGATGATTGATGATTGATGATTGATGATTGATGATTGATGATTGATGATTGATGATTGATGATTGATGATTGATGATTGATGATTGATGATTGATGATTGATGATTGATGATTGATGATTTATGATTGATGATTGATGATTGATGATTGATGATTGATGATTGATGATTGATGATTGATGATTGATTATTGATGATTGATGATTGATGATTGGTGATTGATGATTGATGATTGATGATTGATGATTGATGATTGATGATTAATGATTGATTATTGATGATTGATGATTGATTATTGATGATTGATGATTGATGATTGATGATTGATTATTGATGTTTGATGATTGATGATTGATGATTGATGATTGATGATTGATGATTGATGTTTGATTATTAATGATTGATGATTGATGACTGATGATTGATGATTGATGATTGATGATTGATGATTGATGATTGATGATTGATGATTGATGATTGATGATTCATGATTCATGATTCATGATTGATGTTTGATTATTGATGATCGATGATTGATGATTGATGATTGATGATTGATTATTAATGATTGATGATTAATGACTGATGATTGATGATTGATGATTGATGATTGATGATTGATGATTGATGATTGATGATTGATGATTGATGATTGATGATTGATGATCCATGATTCATGATTCATGATTGATGTTTGATTATTGATGATCGATGATTGATGATTGATGATTGATGATTGATGATTGATGATTTATGATTGATGATTGATGATTGATGATTGATAATTAATGATTGATGATTGATGATTGATGATCAATGATTGATAATTAATGATTAATGATTGATGATTGATGACTGATGATTGATGATTGATGATTTACGATTTATGATTGATGACTGATGATTGATGATTGATGTTTGATTATTGATGATTGATGATTGACGAGTGATGATTGATGATTGAGGATTGATGATTTATGATTGATGATTGATGCTTGATGATTGATGTTTGATGATTGATGATTGATGATTGATTATTGATGATTGCTGATTGATGACTGATGCTTGATTATTGATGATTGATGATTGATGATTGATGATTGATGATTGATGATTTATGATTGATGATTGATTATTGATCATTGATGATTGATGATTGATGATTGATGATTGATGATTGATGATTGATGATTATTGATTGATGATTGATGATTGATGATTGATGATTGATGATTGATGATTGATGATTGATGATTGATGATTGATGATTGATGATTGATGATTGATGATTGATGATTGATGATTGATGATTGATGATTGTTGATTGATGATTGATGATTGATGATTGATGATTGATTATTAATGATTGATGATTGATGACTGATGATTGATGATTGATGATTGATGATTGATGATTGATGATTGATGATTGATGATTGATGATTGATATTGATGATTGATGATTGATGTTTGATGATTGATGATTGATGATTGATGATTGATGATTGATGATTGATGATTTATGATTGACGGTTGATGATTGATGATTGATGATTGATGATTGATGATTGATGATTAATGATTGATTATTAATGATTAATGATTGATGATTGATGACTGATGATTGATGATTGATGATTTACGAATTATGATTGATGACTGATGATTGATGATTGATGTTTGATTATTGATGATTGATGAGTGATGATTGATGATTGACGATTGATGATTGATGATTGATGATTGATTATTGATGATTGATTATTGATGATTGATGATTGATGATTGATGAGTGATTATTAATGATTGATGATTGATGACTGATGATTGATGATTGATGATTGATGATTGATGATTGATGATTGATGATTGATGATTGATGATTGATGATTGATGATCGATGATTGATGATTGATGATTGATGATTGATGATTGATGATTGATGATTGATGATTGATGATTGATGATTGATGATTGATGATTGATGATTGATGATTGATGATTGATGATTGATGATTGATGATTGATGATTGGTGATTGGCGATTGATGATTAATGATTGTTGGGTGATGATAGATGATTGATGATTGATGATTGATGATTGATGATTGATGATTGATGATTATTGATTGATGATTGATGATTGATGATTGATGATTGATAATTGATCATTGATGATTGATGATTGATCCATGATGATTGATGATTGATGATTGATGATTGATGTTTGATGATTGATGATTGATGATTGATGATTGATGATTGATGATTGATGATTGATGATTGATGATTGATGATTGATGATTGATGATTGATGATTGATGATTGATGATTGATGATTGATGATTGATGATTGATGATTGATGATTGATGATTGATGATTGATGATTGATTATTGATGATTGATGATTGATTATTGATGATTGATGATTGATGATTGATGATTGATGATTGATGATTGATGATTTATGATTGATGGTTGATGATTGATGATTGGTGATTGGTGATTGATGATTAATGATTGTTGGGTGATGATAGATGATTGATGATTGATAATTGATTATTGATCATTGATGATTGATGATTGATCAATGATGATTGATGATTGATGATTGATGATTGATTTTTGATGATTGATGATTGATGATTGATGATTGATGATTGATTATTGATCATTGATGATTGATGATTGATGATTGATCATTGATGATTGATGATTGATGATTGATGATTGATGATTGATGATTGATGATTGATGATTGATGATTGATGATTGGTGATTGATGATAGATGATTGATGAATGATGATTGATGATTGATGATTTATGATTGATGATTGATGATTGATGATTGATGGTTGATGATTGATGACAGATATTGATGACTGATGATTGATGATTGATGATTGATGATTGATGATTGATGATTGATGATTGATGATTGATAATTGATGATTGATGATTGATGATTGATGATTGATGATTGATGATTGATGATTGATGATTGATGATTGATGATTGATGATTGATGATTGATGATTGATGATTGATGATTGATGATTGATGATTGATGATTAATGATTGATTATTGATGATTGATGATTGATTATTGATGATTGATGATTGATGATTGATGATTGATGATTGATGATTGATGATTGATGAGTGATTATTAATGATTGATGATTGATGACTGATGATTGATGATTGATGATTGACGATTGATGATTAATGATTGATGTTTGATGATTGATGATTGATGATTGATGATTGATTATTGATCATTGACGATTGATGATTGATGATTGATGATTGATGATTGATGATTAATGATTGATGATTGATGATTGATGATGGATGATTGATGATTGATGATTGATGATTGATGATTGATGATTGATGATTGATGATTGATGATTGATGATTAATGATTGATGATTGATGATTGATGATTGATGATTGATGATTGATGATTGATAATTGATGACTGATGATTGATGATTGATGATTGATGATTGATGATTGATGATTGATGATTGATGATTGATGATTGATAATTGATGATTGATGATTGATGATTGATGATTGATGATTGATGATTGATGATTGCTGATTGATGATTGATGATTGGTGATTGATGATCGATGATTGATGATTGATGATTGATGATTGATGATTGATGACTGATGATTGATTATTGATGATTGATGATTGATGATTGACGATTGATGATTAATGATTGATTATTGATGATTGATGATTGATTATTGATGATTGATTATTGATGATTGATGATTGATGATTGATGAGTGATTATTAATGATTGATGATTGATTACTGATGATTGATGATTGATGATTGATGATTGACGATTGATGATTGATGATTGATGTTTGATGATTGATGATTGATGATTGATGATTGATTATTGATCATTGACGATTGATGATTGATGATTGATGATTGATGATTAATGATTGATGATTGATGATTGATGATGGATGATTGATGATTGATGATTGATGATTGATGATTGATGATTGATGATTGATGATTGATGATTGATGATTGATGATTGATGATTGATGATTGATAATTGATGATTGATGATTGATGATTGATGATTGATGATTGATGATTGATGATTGATGAATGATGATTGATGGTTGATAATTGATGATTGATGATTGATGATTGATGTTAGATGATTGATGATTGATGATTGATGATTGGTAATTGATGATTGATGATTGATGATTGATGATCGATGATTGATGATTGATGATTGGCTATTGATGATTGATGACTGATGATTGATGATTGATGATTGATGATTGATGATTGATGATTGATGATTGATGATTGATGATTGATGATTGATGATTGATGATTGATAATTGATGATTGATGATTGATGATTGATGATTGATGATTGATGATTGATGATTAATGATTGATTATTGATGATTGATGATTGATTATTGATGATTGATTATTGATGATTGATGATTGATGATTGATGAGTGATTATTAATGATTGATGATTGATGACTGATGATTGATGATTGATGATTGATGATTGACGATTGATGATTGATGATTGATGTTTGATGATTTATGATTGATGATTGATGATTGATTATTGATCATTGACGATTGATGATTGATGATTAATGATTGATGATTGATGATTGATGATTAATGATTGATGATTGATGATTGATGATGGATGATTGATGATTGATGATTGATGTTTGATGATTGATGATTGATGATTGATGATTGATGATTGATGATTGATGATTGATGATTGATGATTGATGATTGATAATTGATGATTGATGATTGATTATTGATGATTGATGATTGATGATTGATGATTGATGATTGATGATTGATGATTGATGATTGATGTTTGATGATTGATGATTGATGATTGATGATTGATGATTGATGATTGATGACTGATGATTGATGATTGATCATTGATGATTGATGATTGATGATTGATGATTGATGATTGATGATAGATGATTGATGTTTGATGATTGATGATTGGTGACTGGTGAATGATGACTGATGATTGATGATTGATGATTGATGATAGATGATTGATGATTGATGATTGATGATTGATGATTGATGATTGATGATTGATGATTGATGATTGATGATTGATAATTGATGATTGATGATTGATGATTGATGATTGATGATTGATGATTGATGATTGATGATTGATGATTGATGATCGATGATTGATGATTGATGATTGATGATTGATGATTGATGATTGATGATCGATTATTGATGATTGATGATTGATGATTGATGATTGATGATTGATGATTGATGATTGATGATTAATTATTAATGATTGATGATTGATGATTGATGATTGATGATTGATGATTGGTAATTGATGATTGATGATTGATGATTGATGATTGATGATTGATGATTGATGATTGATGATTGGCTATTGATGATTGATGACTGATGATTGATGATTGATGATTGATGATTGATGATTGATGATTGATGATTGATAATTGATGATTGATGATTGATGATTGATGATTGATGATTGATGATTGACTATTGATGATTGATGATTGATGATTGATGATTGATGATTGATGATTGATGATTGATTATTAATGACTGATGATTGATGACTGATGATTGATGATTGATGATTAATGATTGATGATTGATGATTGATGATTAATGATTGATGATTGATGATTGATGATGGATGATTGATGATTGATGATTGATGTTTGATGATTGATGATTGATGATTGATGATTGATGATTGATGATTGATGATTGATGATTGATGATTGATGATTGATGATTGATGATTGATAATTGATGATTGATGATTGATGATTGATTATTGATGATTGATGATTGATGATTGATGATTGATGATTGATGATTGATGATTGATGATTGATGATTGATGATTGATGATTGATGATTGATGATTGATGATTGATGATTGATGATTGATGATTGATGACTGATGATTGATGATTGATCATTGATCATTGATCATTGATGATTGATGATTGATGATTGATGATTGATGATTGATGATTGATGATTGATGATAGATGATTGATGTTTGATGATTGATGATTGGTGACTGGTGAATGATGACTGATGATTGATGATTGATGATTGATGATTGATGATTGATGATTGATGATTGATGATTGATGATTGATGATTGATGATTGATGATTGATGATTGATGATTGATGATTGATGATTGATGATTGATGATTGATGATTGATGATTGATGATTGATGATTGATGATTGATGATTGATGATTGATGATTGATGATTGATGATTGATGATTGATGATTGATGATTGATGATTGATGATTGATGATTGATGATTGATGATTGATGATTGATGATTGATGATTGGTGATTGATGATTAATGATTGATTATTGATGATTGATGATTGATTATTGATGATTGATTATTGATGATTGATGATTGATGATTGATGATTGATGATTGATGATTGATTATTACTGATTGATGATTGATGACTGATGATTGATGATTGATGATTGAAGATTGATGATTGATGATTGATGATTGATGATTGATGATTGATGATTAATGGTTGATTATTGATGATTGATGATTGATGATTGATTATTAATGATTGATGATTGATGATTGATGATTGATTATTGATGTTTGATGATTGATGATTGATGATTGATGATTTATTATTAATGATTGATGATTGATTATTAATGATTGATGATTGATGACTGATGATTGATGATTGATGATTGATGATTGATGATTGATGATTGATGATTGATGATTGATGATTGATGATTGATGATTGATGATTGATGATTGATGATTGATGATTCATGATTCATGATTCATGATTGATGTTTGATTATTGATGATCGATGATTGATAATTGATGATTGATGATTGATGATTTATGATTGATGATTGATGATTGATGATTGATAATTAATGATTGATGATTGATGATTGATGATTAATGATTGATTATTAATGATTAATGATTGATGATTGATGACTGATGATTGATGATTGATGATTTACGATTTATGATTGATGACTGATGATTGATGATTGATGTTTGATTATTGATGATTGATGATTGACGAGTGATGTTTGATGATTGAGGATTGATGATTTATGATTGATGATTGATGCTTGATGATTGATGTTTGATGATCGATGATTGATGATTGATTATTGATGATTGCTGATTGATGACTGATGCTTGATTATTGATGATTGATAATTGATGATTGATGATTGATGATTTATGATTGATGATTGATTATTGATCATTGATGATTGATGATTGATGATTGATGATTGATGATTGATGATTGATGATTGATGACTGACGGTTGATGATTGATGATTGATGATTGATGATTGATGATTGATGATTAATGATTGATTATTAATGATTAATGATTGATGATTGATGACTGATGATTGATGATTGATGATTTACGAATTATGATTGATGACTGATGATTGATGATTGATGTTTGATTATTGATGATTGATGAGTGATGATTGATGATTGACGATTGATGATTGATGATTGATGATTGATGATTGATGATTGATGATTAATGATTGATTATTGATGATTGATGATTGATTATTGATGATTGATTATTGATGATTGATGATTGATGATTGATGATTGATGAGTGATTATTAATGATGGATGATTGATGACTGATGATTGATGATTGATGATTGATGATTGATGATTGATGATTGATGATTGATGATTGATGATTGATGATTGATGATTGATGATTGATGATTGATGATTGATGATTGATGATTGATGATTGATGATTGATGATTGATGATTGATGATTGATGATTGGTGATTGGTGATTGATGATTAATGATTGTTGGGTGATGATAGATGATTGATGATTGATGATTGATGATTGATGATTGATGATTATTGATTGATGATTGATGATTGATGATTGATGATTGATGATTGATAATTGATCATTGATGATTGATGATTTATCCATGATGATTGATGATTGATGATTGATGATTGATGTTTGATGATTGATGATTGATGATTGATGATTGATGATTGATGATTGATGATTGATGATTGATGATTGATGATTGATGATTGATGATTGATGATTGATGATTGATGATTGATGATTGATGATTGATGATTGATGATTGATGATTGATGATTGATGATTGATGATTGATGATTGATGATTGATGATTGATGATTGATGATTGATGATTGATGATTGATGATTGATGATTGATGATTGATGATTGATGATTGATGATTGATGATTGATGATTGATGATTGATGATTGATGATTGATGATTGATGATTGATGATTTATGATTGATGATTGATGATTGATGATTGATGATTGATGATTGGTGATTGGTGATTGATGATTAATGATTGTTGGGTGATGATAGATGATTGATGATTGATAATTGATTATTGATCATTGATGATTGATGATTGATCAATGATGATTGATGATTGATGATTGATGATTGATGTTTGATGATTGATGATTGATGATTGATGATTGATGATTGATGATTGATGATTGATGATTGATGATTGATGATTGATGATTGATGATTGCTGATTGATGATTGATGATTGATGATTGATGATTGATGATTGATGATTGATGATTGGTGACTGGTGATTGATGACTGATGATTGATGATTGATGATTGATGATTGATCATTGATGATTGATGATTGATGATTGATGATTGATGATTGATGATTGATGATTGATGATTGATGATTGATGATTGATGATTGATGATTGGTGATTGATGATAGATGATTGATGAATGATGATTGATGATTGATGATTTATGATTGATGATTGATGATTGATGATTGATGATTGATGATTGATGACAGATATTGATGACTGATGATTGATGATTGATGATTGATGATTGATGATTGATGATTGATGATTGATGATTGATGATTGATGATTGATGATTGATGATTGATGATTGATGATTAATGATTGATTATTCATGATTGATGATTGATTATTGATGATTGATTATTGATGATTGATGATTGATGATTGATGATTGATGAGTGATGATTGATGATTGATGATTGATGATTGATGATTGACGATTGATGATTGATGATTGATGTTTGATGATTGATGATTGATGATTGATGATTGATTATTGATCATTGACGATTGATGATTGATGATTGATGATTGATGATTGATGATTGATGATTAATGATTGATGATTGATGATTGATGATGGATGATTGATGATTGATGATTGATGATTGATGATTGATGATTGATGATTGATGATTGATGATTGATGATTGATGATTGATGATTGATGATTGATAATTGATGATTGATGATTGATGATTGATGATTGATGATTGATGATTGATGATTGATGATTGATGATTGATGATTGATGATTGATGATTGATGATTGATGATTGATGATTGATAATTGATGATTGATGATTGATGATTGATGATTGATGATTGATGATTGATGATTGGTGATTGATGATCGATGATTGATGATTGATGATTGATGATTGATGATTGATGATTGATTATTGATGATTGATGATTGATGATTGATGATTGATGATTGATGATTGATGATTGATGATTGATGATTGATGATTGATTATTAATGATTGATGATTGATGATTGATGATTGGTAATTGATGGTTGATGATTGATGATTGATGATCGATGATTGATGATTGATGATTGGCTATTGATGATTGATGACTGATGATTGATGATTGATGATTGATGATTGATGATTGATGATTGATGATTGATAATTGATGATTGATGATTGATGATTGATGATTGATGATTAATGATTGATTATTGATGATTGATGATTGATTATTGATGATTGATTATTGATGATTGATGATTGATGATTGATGAGTGATTATTAATGACTGATGATTGATGACTGATGATTGATGATTGATGATTGATGATTGACGATTGATGATTGATGATTGATGTTTGATGATTGATGATTGATGATTGATGATTGATGATTGATGATTGATGATTGATTATTGATCATTGACGATTGATGATTGATGATTGATGATTGATGATTAATGATTGATGATTGATGATGGAGGATTGATGATTGATGATTGATGATTGATGATTGATGATTGATGATTGATGATTGATGATTGATGATTGATGATTGATGATTGATAATTGATGATTGATGATTGATGATTGATGATTGATGATTGATGATTGATGATTGATGATTGATGATTGATGATTGATGATTGATGATTGATGATTGATGATTGATGATTGATGATTGATAATTGATGATTGATGATTGATGATTGATGATTGATGATTGATGATTGATGATTGATGATTGATGATTGATGATTGATGATTGATGATTGATGATTGATGATTGATGATTGATGATTGATTATTGATGATTGATGATTGATGATTGATGATTGATGATTGATGATTGATGATTGATGATTGATTATTAATGATTGATGATTGATGATTGATGATTGGTAATTGATGATTGATAATTGATGATTGATGATCGATGATTGATGATTGATGATTGGCTATTGATGATTGATGACTGATGATTGATGATTGATGATTGATGATTGATGATTGATGATTGATGATTGATAATTGATGATTGATGATTGATGATTGATGATTGATGATTGATGATTGACTATTGATGATTGATGATTGATGATTGATGATTGGTGATTGATGACTGATAATTGATGATTGATAATTGATAATTGATGATTGATGATTGATGATTGATGATTGATGATTGATGATTGATGATTGCTGATTGATGATTGATGAGTGATGATTGATGATTGATGATTGATGATTGATGATTGATGATTGATGATTGATGATTGATGATTGATGATTGATGATTGATGATTGTTGATTGATGATTGATGATTGATGATTGATGATTGATGATTGATGATTGATGATTGATGATTGATGATTGATGATTGATGATTGATGATTGATGATTGATGATTGATGATTGATGATTGATGATTGATGATTGATGCTTGATGATTGGTGATTGACGATTATAGACTGTTGGGTGATTATAGATGATTGATGATAGCAGATTGATAATTGGTTATTTATGATTGATAATGGATGATTGATGATTGATGATTGATGATTGATGATAGAGGGTTGATGATTGATTATTTAAGGCTGATGATTGAAGATTGATGTTTGTTGATTGATGATTGATGATTGATGATTGATGATTGATTATTGATGATTGATGATTGATGATTGATGATTGATGACTGATGCCTGATGATTGGTGATTGATGATTGATAATTGATGATTGATGATTGATGATTGATGATTGATGATTGATGATTGATGATTGATGATTGATGATTGATGATTGATGATTGATGATTGGTGATTGGTGATTGATGATTAATGATTGTTGGGTGATGATAGATGATTGATGATTGATGATTGACTATTGATCATTGATGATTGATGATTGATCATTGATGATTGATGATTGATGATTGATGATTGATGATTGATGATTGATGATTGATGATTGATGATTGATGATTGATGATTGATGATTGATAATTGATGATTGATGATTGATGATTAATGATTGATTATTGATGATTGATGATTGATTATTGATGATTGATTATTGATGATTGATGATTGATGATTGATGATTGATGATTGATGATTGATGATTGATGATTGATGATTGATGATTGATGATTGATGATTGATGATTGATGATTGATTATTAATGATTGATGATTGATGACTGATGATTGATGATTGATGATTGATGATTGATGATTGATGATTGATGATTGATGATTGATGATTGATGATTGATGATTGATGCCTGATGATTGATGATTGATGATTGATGATTGATGATTGATGATTCGTGATTGATGATTGATTATTGATGATCGATGATTGATGATTGATGATTGATGATTGATGATTGATGATTGATGATTGATGATTGATGATTGATGATTGATGATTGATGATAGATGATTAATGATTGATTATTAATGATTAATGATTGATGATTGATGACTGATGATTGATGATTTACGATTTATGATTGATGACTTATGATTGATGATTGATGTTTGATGATTGATGATTGATGATTGATGAGTGATGATTGATGATTGAGGATTGATGATTTATGATTGATGATTGATGCTTGATGATTGATGTTTGATGATTGATGATTGATGATTGATGATTGATGATTGATGATTGATTATTGATGATTGCTGATTGATGACTGATGCTTGATTATTGTTGATTGATGATTGATGATTGATGATTGATGATTGATGATTGATGATTGATGATTGATAATTGATGATTGATCATTGATGATTGGTGATTGGTGATTGATGATTAATGATTGTTGGGTGATGATAGATGATTGATTATCGAATATTGATGATTGATGATTGATCATTGATGATTGATGATTGATGATTGATGATTGATGATTGATGATTGATGATTGATGATTGATGATTGATGATTGATGATTGATGTTTGATGATTGATGATTGGTGACTGGTGATTGATGACTGATGATTGATGATTGATGATTGATGATTGATGATTGATGATTAATGATTGATTATTAATGATTAATGATTGATGATTGATGACTGATGATTGATGATTCATGATTGATGATTTACGATTTATGATTGATGACTGATGATTGATGATTGATGTCTGATTATTGATGATTGATGATTGATGAGTGATGATTGATGATTGATGATTGATGATTGATGAGTCCTGATTGATGATTGATGATTGATGATTGACGATTGATGATTGATGATTGATGATTGATGATTGATGATTGATGATTGATGATTGATGATTGATGATTGATGATTATAGATTGTTGGGTGATTATAGATGATTGATGATAGCAGATTGATAATTGGTTATTTATGATTGATAATGGATGATTGATGATTGATGATTGATGATTGATGATTGATGATTGATGATTGATGATTGATGATTGATTATTAATGATTGATGATTGATGACTGATGATTGATGATTGATGATTGATGATTGATGATTGATGATTGATGATTGATGATTGATGATTGATGATTGATGATTGATGATTGATGATTGATGATTCATGATTCATGATTCATGATTGATGTTTGATTATTGATGATCGATGATTGATGATTGATGATTGATGATTTATGATTGATGATTGATGATTGATGATTGATAATTAATGATTGATGATTGATGATTGATGATTATTGATTGATTATTAATGATTAATGATTGATGATTGATGACTGATGATTGATGATTGATGATTTACGATTTATGATTGATGACTGATGATTGATGATTGATGTTTGATTATTGATGATTGATGATTGACGAGTGATGATTGATGATTGAGGATTGATGATTTATGATTGATGATTGATGCTTGATGATTGATGTTTGATGATTTATGATTGATGATTGATTATTGATGATTGCTGATTGATGACTGATGCTTGATTATTGATGATTGATGATTGATGATTGATGATTGATGATTGATGATTGATGATTGATGATTGATGATTTATGATTTATGATTGATGATTGATTATTGATCATTGATGATTGATGATTCATGATTGATGATTGATGATTGATGATTGATGATTGATGATTGATGATTGATGATTGATGATTATTGATTGATGATTGATGATTGATGATTGATGATTGATGATTGATGATTGATGATTGATGATTGATGATTGATGATTGATGATTGATGATTGATGATTGCTGATTGATGATTGATGATTGATGATTGATGATTGATGATTGATGATTGATGATTGATGATTGATGATTGATGATTGATGATTGATGATTGATGATTGATGATTGATGATTGATGATTGATTATTAATGATTGATGATTGATGACTGATGATTGATGATTCATGATTGATGATTTACGATTTATGATTGATGACTGATGATTGATGATTGATGTCTGATTATTGATGATTGATGATTGATGAGTGATGATTGATGATTGATGATTGATGATTGATGATTGATGATTGATGATTGATGAGTCCTGATTGATGATTGATGATTGATGATTGACGATTGATGATTGATGATTGATGATTGATGATTGATGATTGATGATTGATGATTATAGATTGTTGGGTGATTATAGATGATTGATGATAGCAGATTGATAATTGGTTATTTATGATTGATAATGGATGATTGATGATTGATGATTGATGATTGATGATTGATGATTGATGATTGATGATTGATGATTGATGATTGATTATTAATGATTGATGATTGATGACTGATGATTGATGATTGATGATTGATGATTGATGATTGATGATTGATTATTGATGATTGATGATTGATGATTGATGATTGATGATTGATGATTGATGATTGATGATTGATGATTGATGATTGATGATTGATGATTGATGATTGATGATTGATGATTGATGATTGATGATTGATGATTGATGATTGATGATTGATGATTGATGGTTGATGATTGATGATTGATGATTGATTATAGATGATTAATGATTGATTATTAATGATTAATGATTGATGATTGATGACTGATGATTGATGATTTACGATTTATGATTGATGACTGATGATTGATGATTGATGTTTGATGATTGATGATTGATGATTGATGAGTGATGATTGATGATTGAGGATTGATGATTTATGATTGATGATTGATGCTTGATGATTGATGATTGATGATTGATGATTGATGATTGATGATTGATGATTGATGATTGATGATTGATGATTGATTATTGATGATTGCTGATTGATGACTGATGCTTGATTATTGTTGATTGATGATTGATGAATGATGATTGATGATTGATGATTGATGATTGATGATTGATAATTGATGATTGATCATTGATGATTGGTGATTGGTGATTGATGATTAATGATTGTTGGGTGATGATAGATGATTGATGATTGATTATCGAATATTGATGATTGATGATTGATCATTGATGATTGATGATTGATGATTGATGATTGATGATTGATGATTGATGATTGATGATTGATGATTGATGATTGATGATTGATGATTGATGATTGATGATTGTTGATTGATGATTGATGTTTGATGATTGATGATTGGTGACTGGTGATTGATGACTGATGATTGATGATTGATGATTGATGATTGATGATTGATGATTGATGATTAATGATTGATTATTAATGATTAATGATTGATGATTGATGACTGATGATTGATGATTCATGATTGATGGTTTACGATTTATGATTGATGACTGATGATTGATGATTGATGTCTGATTATTGATGATTGATGATTGATGAGTGATGATTGATGATTGATGATTGATGATTGATGAGTCCTGATTGATGATTGATGATTGATGATTGACGATTGATGATTGATGATTGATGATTGATGATTGATGATTGATGATTGATGATTATAGATTGTTGGGTGATTATAGATGATTGATGATAGCAGATTGATAATTGGTTATTTATGATTGATAATGGATGATTGATGATTGATGATTGATGATTGATGATTGATGATTGATGATTGATGATTGATTATTAATGATTGATGATTGATGACTGATGATTGATGATTGATGATTGATGATTGATGATTGATGATTGATGATTGATGATTGATGATTGATGATTGATGATTGATGATTGATGATTGATGATTGATGATTGATGATTGATGATTGATGATTGATGATTGATGATTGATGATTGATGATTGATGATTCATGATTCATGATTCATGATTGATGTTTGATTATTGATGATCTATGATTGATGATTGATGATTGATGATTTATGATTGATGATTGATGATTGATGATTGATAATTAATGATTGATGATTGATGATTGATGATTAATGATTGATTATTAATGATTAATGATTGATGATTGATGACTGATGATTGATGATTGATGATTTACGATTTATGATTGATGACTGATGATTGATGATTGATGTTTGATTATTGATGATTGATGATTGACGAGTGATGATTGATGATTGAGGATTGATGATTTATGATTGATGATTGATGCTTGATGATTGATGTTTGATGATTTATGATTGATGATTGATTATTGATGATTGCTGATTGATGACTGATGCTTGATTATTGATGATTGATGATTGATGATTGATGATTGATGATTGATGATTTATGATTTATGATTGATGATTGATTATTGATCATTGATGATTGATGATTCATGATTGATGATTGATGATTGATGATTGATGATTGATGATTGATGATTGATGATTGATGATTGATGATTGATGATTATTGATTGATGATTGATGATTGATGATTGATGATTGATGATTGATGATTGATGATTGATGATTGATGATTGATGATTGATGATTGATGATTGATGATTGATGATTGATGATTGATGATTCATGATTGATGATTGATGATTGATGATTGATGATTGATGATTGATGATTGATGATTGATGATTGATGATTGATGATTGATGATTGATGATTGATGATTGATGATTGATGATTGATGATTGATGATTGATGATTGATGATTGATGATTGATGATTGATTATTAATGATTGATGATTGATGACTGATGATTGATGATTCATGATTGATGATTTACGATTTATGATTGATGACTGATGATTGATGATTGATGTCTGATTATTGATGATTGATGATTGATGAGTGATGATTGATGATTGATGATTGATGAGTCCTGATTGATGATTGATGATTGATGATTGACGATTGATGATTGATGATTGATGATTGATGATTGATGATTGATGATTATAGATTGTTGGGTGATTATAGATGATTGATGATAGCAGATTGATAATTGGTTATTTATGATTGATAATGGATGATTGATGATTGATGATTGATGATTGATGATTGATGATTGATGATTGATGATTGATGATTGATGATTGATTATTAATGATTGATGATTGATGACTGATGATTGATGATTGGTGATTGATGATTGATGATTGATGATTGATGATTGATGATTGATGATTGATGATTGATGATTGATGATTGATGATTGATGATTGATGATTGATGATTGATGATTGATGATTGATGATTGATGATTGATGATTGATGATTGATGATTGATGATTGATGATTCATGATTCATGATTGATGTTTGATTATTGATGATCGATGATTGATGATTGATGATTGATGATTTATGATTGATGATTGATGATTGATGATTGATAATTAATGATTGATGATTGATGATTGATGATTAATGATTGATTATTAATGATTAATGATTGATGATTGATGACTGATGATTGATGATTGATGATTTACGATTTATGATTGATGACTGATGATTGATGATTGATGTTTGATTATTGATGATTGATGATTGACGAGTGATGATTGATGATTGAGGATTGATGATTTATGATTGATGATTGATGCTTGATGATTGATGTTTGATGATTGATGATTGATGATTGATTATTGATGATTGCTGATTGATGACTGATGCTTGATTATTGATGATTGATGATTGATGATTGATGATTGATGATTGATGATTGATGATTGATGATTGATTATTGATCATTGATGATTGATGATTGATGATTGATGATTGATGATTGATGATTGATGATTGATGATTGATGATTGATGATTGATGATTATTGATTGATGATTGATGATTGATGATTGATGATTGATGATTGATGATTGATGGTTGATGATTGATGATTGATGATTGATGATTGATGATTGATGATTGATGATTGATGATTGATGATTGATGATTGATGATTGATGATTGATTATTAATGATTGATGATTGATGACTGATGATTGATGATTGATGATTGATGATTGATGATTGATGATTGATGATTGATGATTGATGATTGATATTGATGATTGATGATTGATGATTGATGTTTGATGATTGATGATTGATGATTGATGATTGATGATTGATGATTGATGATTGATGATTGACGGTTGATGATTGATGATTGATGATTGATGATTGATGATTGATGATTGATGATTAATGATTGATTATTAATGATTGATGATTGATGACTGATGATTGATGATTGATGATTTACGAATTATGATTGATGACTGATGATTGATGATTGATGTTTGATTATTGATGATTGATGAGTGATGATTGATGATTGACGATTGATGATTGATGATTGATGATTGATGATTGATGATTGATGATTAATGATTGATTATTGATGATTGATGATTGATTATTGATGATTGATTATTGATGATTGATGATTGATGATTGATGAGTGATTATTAATGATTGATGATTGATGACTGATGATTGATGATTGATGATTGATGATTGATTATTGATGATTGATGATTGATGATTGATGATTGATGATTGATGCTTGATGATTGATGATTGATGATTGATGATTGATGATTGATGATTGATGATTGATGATTGATGATTGATGATTGATGATTGATGATTGATGATTGATGATTGATGATTGATGATTGATGATTGATGATTGGTGATTGGTGATTGATGATTAATGATTGTTGGGTGATGATAGATGATTGATGATTGATGATTGATGATTGATGATTGATGATTGATGATTATTGATTGATGATTGATGATTGATGATTGATGATTGATGATTGATAATTGATGATTGATGATTGATGATTGATCCATGATGATTGATGATTGATGATTGATGTTTGATGATTGATGATTGATGATTGATGATTGATGATTGATGATTGATGATTGATGATTGATGATTGATGATTGATGATTGATGATTGATGATTGATGATTGATGATTGATGATTGATGATTGATGATTGATGATTGATGATTGATGATTGATGATTGATGATTGATGATTGATGATTGATGATTGATGATTGATGATTGATGATTGATGATTGATGATTGATGATTGATGATTGATGATTTATGATTGATGATTGATGATTGATGATTGATGATTGGTGATTGGTGATTGATGATTAATGATTCTTGGGTGATGATAGATGATTGATGATTGATAATTGATTATTGATCATTGATGATTGATGATTGATCAATGATGATTGATGATTGATGATTGATGATTGATGTTTGATGATTGATGATTGATGGTTGATGATTGATGATTGATGATTGATGATTGATGATTGATGATTGATGATTGATGATTGATGATTGATGATTGATGATTTATGATTGATGATTGATTATTGATCATTGATGATTGATGATTGATCATTGATGATTGATGATTGATGATTGATAATTGATGATTGATGATTGATGATTGATGATTGATGATTGATTATTGATGATTGATGATTGATGATTGGTGATTGATGATAGATGATTGATGAATGATGATTGATGATTGATGATTGATGATTTATGATTGATGATTGATGATTGATGATTGATGAAAGATGACAGATATTGATGACTGATGATTGATGATTGATGATTGATGATTGATGATTGATGATTGATGAATGATGATTGATGATTGATGATTGATGATTGATGATTGATGATTGATGATTGATGATTGATGATTGATGATTGATGATTGATGATTGATGATTGATGATTGATGATTGATGATTGATGATTGATGATTGATAATTGATGATTGATGATTAATGATTGATTATTGATGATTGATGATTGATTATTGATGATTGATTATTGATGATTGATGATTGATGATTGATGAGTGATTATTAATGATTGATGATTGATGACTGATGATTGATGATTGATGATTGATGATTGACGATTGATGATTGATGATTGATGTTTGATGATTGATGATTGATGATTGATGATTGATGATTGATTATTGATCATTGACGATTGATGATTGATGATTGATGATTGATGATTAATGATTGATGATTGATGATTGATGATGGATGATTGATGATTGATGATTGATGATTGATGATTGATGATTGATGATTGATGATTGATGATTGATGATTGATGATTGATGATTGATGATTGATGATTGATGATTGATGATTGATGATTGATGATTGATGATTGATGATTAATAATTGATGATTGATGATTGATGATTGATGATTGATGATTGATGATTGATGATTGATGATTGATGATTGATGATTGATGATTGATAATTGATGATTGATGATTGATGATTGATGATTGATGAGTGATTATTAATGATTGATGATTGATGACTGATGATTGATGATTGATGATTGATGATTGACGATTGATGATTGATGATTGATGTTTGATGATTGATGATTGATGATTGATGATTGATGATTGATGATTGATGATTGATGATTGATGATTGATGATTGATGATTGATGATTGATGATTGATGATTGATTATTAATGATTGATGATTGATGATTGATGATTGATGATTGCTAATTGATGATTGATGATTGATGATCGATGTTTGATGATTGATGATTGGCTATTGATGATTGATGACTGATGATTGATGATTGATGATTGATGATTGATGATTGATGTTTGATGATTGATGATTGATGATTGATGATTGATGATTGATGATTGATGATTGATAATTGATGATTGATGATTGATGATTGATGATTGATGATTGATGATTAATGATTGATTATTGATGATTGATGATTGATTATTGATGATTGATTATTGATGATTGATGATTGATGATTGATGAGTGATTATTAATGATTGATGATTGATGACTGATGATTGATGATTGATGATTGATGATTGACGATTGATGATTGATGATTGATGTTTGATGATTGATGATTGATGATTGATTATTGATGATTGATTATTGATCATTGATGATTGATGATTGATCATTGATGATTGATGATTGATGATTGATGATTGATGATTGATGATTGGTAATTGATGACTGATGATTGATGATTGATGATTGATGATTGATGATTGGTGATTGATGATAGATGATTGATGAATGATGATTGATGATTGATGATTGATGATTTATGATTGATGATTGATGATTGATGATTGATGAAAGATGACAGATATTGATGACTGATGATTGATGATTGATGATTGATGATTGATGATTGATGATTGATGAATGATGATTGATGATTGATGATTGATGATTGATGATTGATGATTGATGATTGATGATTGATGATTGATGATTGATGATTGATGATTGATGATTGATGATTGATGATTGATGATTGATGATTGATGATTGATAATTGATGATTGATGATTAATGATTGATTATTGATGATTGATGATTGATTATTGATGATTGATTATTGATGATTGATGATTGATGATTGATGAGTGATTATTAATGATTGATGATTGATGACTGATGATTGATGATTGATGATTGATGATTGACGATTGATGATTGATGATTGATGTTTGATGATTGATGATTGATGATTGATGATTGATGATTGATTATTGATCATTGACGATTGATGATTGATGATTGATGATTGATGATTAATGATTGATGATTGATGATTGATGATGGATGATTGATGATTGATGATTGATGATTGATGATTGATGATTGATGATTGATGATTGATGATTGATGATTGATGATTGATGATTGATGATTGATGATTGATGATTGATGATTGATGATTGATGATTGATGATTGATGATTGATGATTAATAATTGATGATTGATGATTGATGATTGATGATTGATGATTGATGATTGATGATTGATGATTGATGATTGATGATTGATGATTGATAATTGATGATTGATGATTGATGATTGATGATTGATGAGTGATTATTAATGATTGATGATTGATGACTGATGATTGATGATTGATGATTGATGATTGACGATTGATGATTGATGATTGATGTTTGATGATTGATGATTGATGATTGATGATTGATGATTGATGATTGATGATTGATGATTGATGATTGATGATTGATGATTGATGATTGATGATTGATTATTAATGATTGATGATTGATGATTGATGATTGATGATTGCTAATTGATGATTGATGATTGATGATCGATGTTTGATGATTGATGATTGGCTATTGATGATTGATGACTGATGATTGATGATTGATGATTGATGATTGATGATTGATGTTTGATGATTGATGATTGATGATTGATGATTGATGATTGATGATTGATGATTGATAATTGATGATTGATGATTGATGATTGATGATTGATGATTGATGATTAATGATTGATTATTGATGATTGATGATTGATTATTGATGATTGATTATTGATGATTGATGATTGATGATTGATGAGTGATTATTAATGATTGATGATTGATGACTGATGATTGATGATTGATGATTGACGATTGATGATTGATGATTGATGTTTGATGATTGATGATTGATGATTGATTATTGATGATTGATTATTGATCATTGATGATTGATGATTGATCATTGATGATTGATGATTGATGATTGATGATTGATGATTGATGATTGGTAATTGATGACTGATGATTGATGATTGATGATTGATGATTGATGATTGATAATTGATGATTGATGATTGATGATTGATGATTGATGATTGATGATTGATGATTGATGAATGATGATTGATGATTGATGATTGATGATTGATGATTGATGATTGATGATTGATGATTGATGATTGATGACTGATGATTGATGATTGATGATTGATGATTGATTCTTGATGATTGATAATTGATGATTGATGATTGATGATTGATGATTGATGATTGATGATTGATGATTGATGATTGATGATCGATGATTGATGATTGATGATTGATGATTGATGATTGATGATTGATGATTGATTATTGATGATTGATGATTGATGATTGATGATTGATGATTGATGATTGATGATTGATGATTGATGATTGATGATTGATGATTGATGATTGATGATTGATTATTAATGATTCATGATTGATGATTGATGATTGGTAATTGATGATTGATGATTGATGATTGATGATCGATGATTGATGATTGATGATTGGCTATTGATGATTGATGACTGATGATTGATGATTGATGATTGATGATTGATGATTGATGATTGATGATTGATAATTGATGATTGATGATTGATGATTGATGATTTATGATTGATGATTGATGATTGATGATTGATGATTGATGATTGATGATTGATGATTGATGATTGGTGATTGATGATTAATGATTGATTATTGATGATTGATTATTGATTATTGATGATTGATTATTGATGATTGATGATTGATGATTGATGATTGATGATTGATGATTGATTATTACTGATTGATGATTGATGACTGATGATTGATGATTGATGATTGAAGATTGATGATTGATGATTGATGATTGATAATTGATGACTGATGATTGATGATTGATGATTGATGATTGATGATTGACTATTGATGATTGATGATTGATGATTGATGATTGATGATTGATTATTAATGACTGATGATTGATGACTGATGATTGATGATTGATGATTGATGATTGATGACTGATGACTGATGATTGATGATTGATGATTGATGATCGATGATTGATGATTGATGATTGGCTATTGATGATTGATGACTGATGATTGATGATTGATGATTGATGATTGATGATTGATGATTGATGATTGATGATTGATGATTGATAATTGATGACTGATGATTGATGATTGATTATTGATGATTGATGATTGACTATTGATGATTGATGATTGATGATTGATGATTGATTATTAATGACTGATGATTGATGACTGATGATTGATGATTGATGACTGATGACTGATGATTGATGATTGATGATTGATGATTGATGAATGATGATTGATGATTGATGATTGATGATTGATGATTGATGATTGATGATTGATGATTGATGATTGATGATTGATGATTGATGATTGATGATTGATGATTGATGATTGATGATTGATGATTGATGATTGATGATTGATGATTGATGATTGATGATTGATGATTGATGATTGATGATTGATGATTGATGATTGGTGATTGATGATTAATGATTGATTATTGATGATTGATGATTGATTATTGATGATTGATTATTGATGATTGATGATTGATGATTGATGATTGATGATTGATGATTGATGATTGATGATTGATGATTGATTGTTAATGATTGATGATCGATGACTGATGATTGATGATTGATGATTGATGATTGATGATTGATGATTGATGATTGATGATTGATGATTGATGATTGATGATTGATGATTGATGATTGATGATTAATGATTGATTATTGATGATTGATGATTGATGATTGATGATTGATTATTGATGATTGATGATTGATGATTGATGATTGATGATTGATGATTGATGATTGATGTTTGATGATTGATGATTGATGATTGATGATTGATGATTGATGATTGATGATTGATGATTGATGATTGATGATTGATGATTGATGATTGATGATTGATGATTGATGATTGATGATTGATTATTGATGATTGAGAATTGATGACTGATGATTGATGATTGATGATTGATGATTGATGATTGATGATTGATGATTGATGATTGATGATTGATGATTGATGATTGATGATTGATGATTGATGATTGATGATTGATGATTGATGATTGATGATTCATGATTCATGATTCATGATTGATGTTTGATTATTGATGATGGATGATTGATGATTGATGATTGATGATTGATGATTTATGATTGATGATTGATGATTGATGATTGATAATTAATGATTGATGATTGATGATTGATGATTAATGATTGATTATTAATGATTAATGATTGATGATTGATGACTGATGATTGATGATTGATGATTGATGATTTACGATTTATGATTGATGACTGATGATTGATGATTGATGTTTGATTATTGATGATTGATGATTGACGAGTGATGATGGATGATTGAGGATTGATGATTTATGATTGATGATTGATGCTTGATGATTGATGTTTGATGATTGATGATTGATGATTGATTATTGATGATTGCTGATTGATGACTGATGCTTGATTATTGATGATTGATGATTGATGATTGATGATTGATTATTGATGATTGATAATTGATGATTGATGATTGATGATTGGTGACTGGTGAGTGATGATTAATGATTGTTGGGTGATGATAGATGAATGATGATTGATGATTGATTATTGATCATTGATGATTGATGATTGATCATTGATGATTGATGATTGATGATTGGTGATTGATGATTGATGATTGATGTTTGATGATTGATGATTGGTGACTGGTGATTGATGACTGATGATTGATGATTGATGATTGATGTTTGATGATTGATGATTGATGATTGATGATTGATTATTGATGATTGATGGTTGATGATTGATGATTGATGATTGATGATTGATGATTGATGATTGATGATTGATGATTGATGATTGATGATTGATGATTGATGATTGATGATTGATGATTGATGATTGATGATTGATGATTGATGATTGATAATTGATGATTGATGATTGATGATTAATGATTGATTATTAATGATTAATAATTGATGATTGATGACTGATGATTGATGATTGATAATTGATGATTTACGATTTATGATTGATGACTGATGATTGATGATTGATGTTTGATTATTGATGATTAATGATTGATGAGTGATGATTAATGATTGATGATTTATGATTTATGATTGATGATTGATGCTTGATGATTGATGATTGATTATTGATGATTGATGATTGATTATTGATGATTGCTGATTGATGACTGATGCTTGATGATTGATGAACGATGATCGATGATTGATGATTGATGATTGATGATTGATGATTGATGATTGATGATTGATGATTGATGATTGATGATTGATGATTGATGATTGATGATTGATGATTGATGATTGATGATTGATGATTGGTGATTGGTGATTGATGATTAATGATTGTTGGGTGATGATCGATGATTGATGGTTGATGATTGATTATTGATCATTGATGATGGATGATTGATGATTGACTATTTATGATTGATGACTGATGATTTATGACTGATGATTGATGATTGATGTTTGATGATTGATGATTGATGATTGATGATTGATGATTGATGATTGATGATTGATGATTGATGATTGATGATTGATGATTGGTGATTGATGATTGATGATTGATGATTGATGATTGATGATTGATGATTGATGATTGATGATTGATGATTGATGATTGATCATTGATCATTGATGATTGATGATTGATGATTGATGATTGATGATTGATGATTGATGATTGATGATTGATGATTTATGATTGATGATTAATGATTGATTATTAATGATTAATGATTGATGATTGGTGACTGATGATTGATGATTGATGATTGATGATTGATGATTGATGATTTACGATTTATGATTGAAGACTGATGATTGATGATTGATGATTGATTATTGATGATTGATGATTGAAGAGTGATGATTGATGATTGATGATAGATGATTTATGAGTGATGATTGATGCTTGATGATTGATGATCGATGATTGATGATTGATTATTGATGATTGCTGATTGATGACTGATGCTTGATAATTGATGATTGATGATTGATGATTGATGATTGATGATTGACGATTGATGATTGATGATTGGTGATTGGTGATTGATGATTAATGATTGTTGGGTGATGATAGATGATTGATGATTGATGATTGATTATTGATCATTGATGATTGATGATTGATCATTGATGATTGATGATTGATGATTGATATTTGATGATTGATGATTGGTGACGGGTGATTGATGACTGATGATTGGTGATTGATGATTGATGTTTGATGATTGATGATTGATGATTGATGATTGATGATTGATGATTGATGATTGATGATTGATGATTGATGATTGATGATTGATGATTGATGATTGATGATTGATGATTGATGATTGATGATTGATGATTGATGATTGATGATTGATGATTGATGATTGATGATTGATGATTGATGATTGATGATTGATGATTGGTGATTGAAAACTGATAATTGATGATTGATGATTGATAATTGATAATTGATAATTGATGATTGATGATTGATGATTGATGATTGATGATTGGTGATTGATGATTATAGATTGTTGGGTGATTATAGATGATTGATGATAGCAGATTGATAATTTGTTATTTATGATTGATAATGGATGATTGATGATTGATGATTGATGATTGATGATTGATGATTGATGATTGATGATTGATGATTGATGATTGATGATTGATGATTGATGATTGATGACTGATGATTGATGATTGATGATTTAAGGCTGGTGATTGAAGATTGATGTTTGTTGATTGATGCTTGATAATTCATGATTGATGATTGATGATTGATGATTGATGATTGATTATTGATGATTGATGATTGATGATTGATGACTGATGCCTGATGATTGATGATTGATGATTGATGATTGATAATTGATGATTGATGATTGATGATTGATGATTGATGATTGATGATTGATGATTGATGATTGATGATTGATGATTGATGATTGATGATTGATGATTGATGATTGATGATTGATGATTGATGATTGATGATTGATGATTGATGATTGGTGATTGGTGATTGACGATTAATGATTGTTAGGTGATGATAGATGATTGATGATTGATTATTGATCATTGATGATTGATGATTGATCATTGATGATTGATGATTGATGATTGATGATTGATGATTGATGATTGATGATTGATGATTGATGATTGATGATTGATGATTGATTATTGGTGACGGATGATTGATGACTGATGATTGATGATTGATGTTTGATGATTGATGTTTGATGATTGATGATTGATGATTGATGATTGATGATTGATGATTGATGATTGATGATTGATGATTGATGATTGATGATTGATGATTGATGATTGATGATTGATGATTGATGATTGATGATTGATGATTGATGATTGATGATTGATGATTGATGATTGGTGATTGATGACTGATAATTGATGATTGATAATTGATAATTGATGATTGATGA
This sequence comes from Stratiomys singularior, assembly GCA_954870665.1. Classification (NCBI taxonomy): domain Eukaryota; kingdom Metazoa; phylum Arthropoda; class Insecta; order Diptera; family Stratiomyidae; genus Stratiomys; species Stratiomys singularior. The sequence goes on from CATOZT010000309.1 coordinate 89,268, forward strand.
TTGATGATTGATGATTGATGATTGCTGATTGATGATTGATTAGTGATGATTGATGATTGATGATTGATGATTGATGATTGATGATTGATGATTGTTGATTGATGATTGATGATTGATGATTGATGATTGATGATTGATGATTGATGATTGATGATTGATGATTGATGATTGATGATTGATGATTGATGCTTGATGATTGGTGATTGATGATTATAGACTGTTGGGTGATTATAGATGATTGATGATAGCAGATTGATAATTGGTTATTTATGATTGATAATGGATGATTGATGATTGATGATTGATGATTGATGATAGAGGGTTGATGATTGATTATTTAAGGCTGATGATTGAAGATTGATGTTTGTTGATTGATGATTGATGATTGATGATTGATGATTGATGATTGATGATTGATGATTGATTATTGATGATTGATGATTGATGATTGATGACTGATGCCTGATGATTGGTGATTGATGATTGATAATTGATGATTGATGATTGATGATTGATGATTGATGATTGATGATTGGTGATTGCTGATTGATGATTAATGATTGTTGGGTGATGATAGATGATTGATGATTGATGATTTACTATTGATCATTGATGATTGATGATTGATCATTGATGATTGATGATTGATGATTGATGATTGATGATTGATGATTGATGATTGATGATTGATGATTGATGATGAATGATTGATTATTGATGATTGATGACTGATGATTGATGATTGATGTTTGATGATTGATGATTGATGATTGGTGACTGGTGATTGATGACTGATGATTGATGATTGATGATTGATGATTGATGATTAATGATTGATTATTAATGATTAATGATTGATGATTGATGACTGATGATTGATGATTCATGATTGATGATTTACGATTTATGATTGATGACTGATGATTGATGATTGATGTCTGATTATTGATGATTGATGATTGATGAGTGATGATTGATGATTGATGATTGATGATTGATGATTGATGATTGATGATTGATGATTGATGATTGATGATTGATGATTGATGTTTGATGATTGATGATTGATGATTGGTGACTGGTGATTGATGACTGATGATTGATGATTGATGATTGATGATTGATGATTAGTGATTGATTATTAATGATTAATGATTGATGATTGATGACTGATGATTGATGATTCATGATTGATGATTTACGATTTATGATTGATGACTGATGATTGATGATTGATGTCTTATTATTGATGATTGATGATTGATGAGTGATGATTGATGATTGATGATTGATGATTGATGAGTCCTGATTGATGATTGATGATTGATGATTGATGATTGATGATTGATGATTATAGATTGTTGGATGATTATAGATGATTGATGATAGCAGATTGATAATTGGTTATTTATGATTGATAATGGATGATTGATGATTGATGATTGATAATTGATGATTGATGATTGATGATTGATGATAGATGGTTGATGATTGATTATTTAAGGCTGGTGATTGAAGATTGATGTTTGATGATTGATGATTGATGATTCATGATTGATGATTGATGAGTCCTGATTGATGATTGATGATTGATGATTGATGATTGATGATTGATGATTGATGACTGATGATTGATGATTGATGATTGATAATTGATAATTGATGATTGATGCTTGATGATTGATGATTGATGATTGATGATTGGTGATTGATGATTATAGATTGTTGGGTGATTATAGATGATTGATGATAGCAAATTGATAATTGATGATTGATTATTGATTATTGATAATGGATGATTGATGATTGATGATTGATGATTGATGATTGATTATTGATGATTGATGATTGATGATTGATGATTGATGATTGATGATTGATGATTGATGATTGATGATTGATGATTGATGATTGATGATGGATGATTGATGATTGATGATTGATGATTGATGATTGATGATTGATGATTGATGATTGATTATTGATGATTGGTGATTGATGATTGATGATTGATGATTGATGATTGATGATTGATGATTGATGATTGATGATTGATGATTGATGATTGATGATTGATGATTGGTGGTTGGTGATTGATGATTGATGATTGATGATTGATGATTGATCATTGAGGATTGATGATTGATCATTGATGATTGATGATTGATGATTAATGTTTGATGATTGATGACTGATGATTGATGATTGATGATTGATGATTGATGATTGCTGCTTGATGATTGATGATTGATGATTGATCATTGATGATTGATGATTGATGATTGATGATTGGTGATTGATGATTGATGATTGATGATTGATGATTGATGATTGATGATTGATGATTGATGATTGATGATTGATGATTGATGATTGATGTTTGATGTTTGATGATTGATGTTTGATGATTGATGACTGATGCTTGATGATTGATGATTGATGATTGATGATTGCTGATTGATGATTGATGATTGATGATTGATGATTGATGATTGATGATTGATGATTGATGATTGATGATTGATGATTGATGATTCCTGATTGATCATTGATGATTGAAGATTGATGATTGATGATTGATGATTGATGATTAATGATTGTTGGGTGATGATAGATGATTTATGATTGATGATTGATTATTGATCATTGATGATTGATCATTGATGATTGATGATTGATGATTGATGATTGATGATTGATGATTGATGAATGATGATTGATGATTGATGATTGATGATTGATGATTGATGTTTGATGATTGATGATTGGTGACTGGTGATTGATGACTGATGATTGATGATTGATGATTGATGTTTGATGATTGATGATTGATGATTGATGATTGATGATTGATGATTGATGATTGATGATTGATGATTGATGATTGATGATTGATGATTGATGATTGATGATTGATGATTGATGATTGATGATTGATGATTGATGATTGATGATTGATGATTGATGATTGATGATTGATGATTGATGATTGATGATTGATGATTGATGATTGGTGATTGATGACTGATGATTGATGATTGATCATTGATAATTGATAATTGATGATTGATGATTGATGATTGATGATTGATGATTGATGATTGATGATTGATGATCGATGATTGATGATTGATGATTGATGATTGATGATTGATGATTGATGATTGATGATTGATGATTGATGATTGATGATTGATGATTGATGATTGATGATTGATTATTGATGATTGATGATTGATGATTGATGATTGATGATTGATGATTGATGATTGATGATTGATGATTGATGATTGATCATTGATGATTGATGATTGATGATTGATGATTGATGTTTGATGATTGATGACTGATGATTGATGATTGATGATTGATGATTGATCATTGATCATTGATGATTGATGATTGATGATTGATGTTTGATGATTGATGACTGATGATTGATGATTGATGATTGATGATTGATGATTGATGTTTGATGATTGATGACTGATGATTGATGTTTGATAATTGATAATTGATGATTGATGCTTGATGATTGATGATTGATGATTGATGATTGATGATTGATGATTGATGATTGATGATTGATGATTGATGATTGATGATTGATGATTGATGATTGATGATTGATGATTGATGATTGATGATTGATGATTGATGATTGATGATTGATGATTGATGATTGATGATTGGTGATTGATGATTATAGATTGTTGGGTGATTATAGATGATTGATGAAAGCAAATTGATAATTGATGATTGATGATTGATGATTGATGATTGATAATGGATGATTGATGATTGATGATTGATGATTGATGATTGATGATTGATGATTGATGATTGATTATTGATGATTGATGATTGATGATTGATGATTGATGATTGATGATGGGTGATTGATGATTGATGATTGATGATTGATGATTGATGATTGATGATTGATGATTGATGATTGATGATTGATGATTGATGATTGATGATTGATGATTGATGATTGATTATTGATGATTGATGGTTGATGATTGATCATTGATGATTGATCATTGATGATTGATGATTGATGATTGATCATTGAGGATTGATGATTGATCATTGATGATTGATGATTGATGATTGATGATTGATGATTGATCATTGATGATTGATGGTTGATGATTGATGATTGATGATTGATGATTGATGATTGATGATTGATGATTGATGATTGATCATTGATGATTTATGATTGATGATTGATCATTGATGATTGATGATTGATGATTGATCATTGATGATTGATGATTGATGATTGATGATTGGTGATTGATGATTATAGATTGTTGGGTGATTATAGATGATTGATGATAGCAAATTGATAATTGATGATTGATTATTGATGATAGATAATGGATGATTGATGATTGATGATTGATGATTGATGATTGATTATTGATGATTGATGATTGATGATTGATGATTGATGATTGATGATTGATGATTGATGATTGATGATTGATGATTGATGATTGATGATTGATGATGGATGATTGATGATTGATGATTAATAATTGATGATTGATGATTGATGATTGATTATTGATGATGGATGATTGATGATTGATCATTGATGATTGATGATTGATGATTGATGATTGATAATTGATAATTGATGATTGATGCTTGATTATTGATGATTGATGATTGATGATTGATGATTGATGATTGGTGATTGATGATTATAGATTGTTGGGTGATTATAGATGATTGATGATAGCAGATTGATAATTGATGATTGATTATTGATAATTGATAATGGATGATTGATGATTGATGATTGATGATTGATGATTGATGATTGATGATTGATGATTGATGATTGAAGATTGATGATTGATTATTGATGATTGATGATTGATGATTGCTGATTGATGATTGATGATTGATGATTGATGATTGATGATGGATGATTGATGATAGATGATTGTTGATTGATGATTGATGATTGATGATTGATGATTGACGATTGATGATTGATGATTGATGCTTGATGATTGATGATTGATGATTTATGATTGGTTATTGATGATTATAGATGGTTGGATGATTATAGATGATTGATGATAGCAGATTGATAGATGATGATTGATTATTGATGATTGATAATGGATGATTGATGATTGATGATTGATGATTGATGATTGATTATTGATGATTGATGATTGATGATTGATGATTGATGATTGAGGATTGATGATTGATGATTGATGATTGATGATTGATGATTGATGATTGATGATTGATGATTGATGATTGATGATTGATGATTGATGATTGACGATTGATGATGGATGATTGATGATTGATGATTGATGATTAATAATTGATGATTGATGATTGATGATTGATTATTGATGATGGATGATTGATGATTGATCATTGATGATTGATGATTGATCATTGATGATTGATAATTGATAATTGATGATTGGTGCTTGATGATTGATGATTGATGATTGATGATTGATGATTGATGATTGGTGATTGATGATTATAGATTGTTAGGTGATTATAGATGATTGATGATAGCAGATTGATAATTGATGATTGATTATTGATGATTGATAATGGATGATTGATGATTGATGATTGATGATTGATGATTGATGATTGAAGATTGATGATTGATTATTGATGATTGATGATTGCTGATTGATGATTGATGATTGATGATTGATGATTGATGATGGATGATTGATGATAGATGATTGATGATTGATGATTGATGATTGATGATTGATGATTGACGATTGATGATTGATGATTGATGCTTGATGATTGATGATTGATGATTTATGATTGGTGATTGATGATTATAGATGGTTGGATTATTATAGATGATTGATGATAGCAGATTGATAGATGATGATTGATTATTGATGATTGATAATGGATGATTGATGATTGATGATTGATGATTGATGATTGATGATTGATTATTGATGATTGATGATTGATGATTGATGATTGAGGATTGATGATTGATGATTGATGATTGATGATTGATGATTGATGATTGATGATTGATGATGGATGATTGATGATTGATGATTGATGATTGATGATTGATGATTGATGATTGATGATTGATGATTGATGATTGATGATTGATGATTGATGATTGATGATTGATGATTGATGAACGATGATTGATGATTGATGATAGATGGTTGATGATTGAATATTTAAGGCTGGTGATTGATGATTGATGTTTGTCGATTGATGATTGATGATTGATGACTGATGATTGATAATTGATGATTGATATTTGATGATTGATGATTGATGATTGATGATTGATGATTGATGATTGATGATTGATGATTGATTATTGATGATTGATGATTGATGATTGATGATTGATGATTGATGATTGATGATTGATGATTGATGATTGATGATTGATGAGTGATGATTGATGATTGATGATTAATGATTGATGATTGATGATTGATGATTTATGATTGATGATTGTTGATTGTTGATTGATGTTTGATGATTCATGATTGATGATTGATGATTGATGATTGATGATTGATGATTGATGATTGATGATTGATGATTGATGATTGATGATTTATGATTGATGATTGATGATTGATGATTGATTAATGATCATTGATGATTGATCATTGATCATTTATGATTGATGATTGATGATTGATGATTTATGATTGATGATTGATGATTGATGATTGATGATTGATGACTGATGATTGATGATTGATGATTGATATTTGATATTTGATAATTGATAATTGATGATTGATGCTTGACGTTTGAAGATTGATGATTGATGATTGATGTTTGGTGATTGATGATTATCGATTGTTGGGTGATTATAAATGATTGATGATAGCAAATTTAGAATTGATGATTGATGATTGATGATTGATAATGGATGATTGATGATTGATGATTGATGATTGATGATTGATGATTGATGATTGATGATTGATGATTGATGATGGATGATTGATGATTGATGATTGAAGATTGAGGATTGGTGATTGATGATTGATGAATGATGATTGATGATTGATGATTGATGATTGATGACTGATGATTGATGATTGATGATTGATGATTGATCATTGATCATTGATGATTGATGATTGATGATTGATGATAGATGATTGATGATGGATGATTGATGATTGATGATTGGTGATTGATGATTATAGATTGTTGGGTGATTATAGATGATTGATGATAGCAAATTGATAATTGATGATTGATGATTGATAATGGATGATTGATGATTGATGATTGATGATTGATGATTGATTATTGATGATTGATGATTGATGATTGATGATTGATGATGGGTGATTGATGATTGATGATTGATGATTGATGATTGATGATAAATGATTGATTATTGATGATTGATGATTGATGATTGATGATTGATGATTGATGATTGATGATTGATGATTGATGATTGATGATTGATCATTGATCATTGATGATTGATGTTTGATGATTGATGATTGATGATTGATGATTGATGATTGATGATTGATGATTGATGATTGATGATTTATGATTGATGATTGATGATTTATGATTGATGATTGATGATTTATGATTGATGATTGATTAATGATCATTGATGATTGATGATTGATCATTTATGATTGATGATTGATGATTGATGATTTATGATTGATGATTGATGATTGATGATTGATGATTGATGACTGATGATTGATGATTGATGATTGATGATTGATGATTGATATTTGATAATTGATAATTGATGATTGATGCTTGATGTTTGAAGATTGATGATTTATGTTTGGTGATTGATGATTATCGATTGTTGGGTGATTATAGATGATTGATGATAGCAAATTTAGAATTGATGATTGATTATTGATGATTGATAATGGATGATTGATAATTGATGATTGATGATTGATGATTGATGATTGATGATTGATGATTGATGATTGATGATTGATGATTGATGATTGATGATTGATGATTGATGATGGATGATTGATGATTGATGATTGAAAATTGAGGATTGGTGATTGATGTTTGATGAATGATGATTGATGATTGATGATTGATGATTGATGATTGATGATTGATGATTGATTATTGATGATTGATGATTGATGATTGATGATTGATGATTGCTGATTGATGATTGATGATTGATGATTGGTGATTGATGATTATAGATTGTTGGGTGATTATAGATGATTGATAATTGTTGATTGATGATTGATGATTGATGATTGATGATTGATGATTGATGACTGATGACTGATGATTGATGATTGATGATTGATAATTGATAATTGATGATTGATGCTTGATGATTGATGTTTGATGATTGGTGATTGATGATTGATGATTGGTGATTGATGATTATAGATTGTTGGGTGATTATAGATGATTGATGATAGCAGATTGATAATTGATGATTGGTTATTGATGATTGATAATGGATGATTGATGATTGATGATTGTTGATTGATGATTGATGATTGATGATTGATGATTGATGATTGCTGATTGATGATTGATGATTGATGATTGATGATTGATGATTGATGATTGATGATTGATGATTGATGATTGATGATTGATGATTGATGATTGATGCTTGATGATTGATGATTGATGATTGATGATTGATGATTGATGATTGATGATTGATGATTGATGATTGATGATTGATGATTGATGATTGATGATTGATGATTGATGATTGATGATTGATGATTGATGATTGATGATTGGTGAATGATGATTATAGATTGTTGGGTGATTATAGATGATTGATGAGAGCAGATTGATAAATGATGATTGATTATTGATAATTGATAATGGATGATTGATGATTGGTGATTGATGATTGATTATTGATGATTGATGATTGATGATTGATGATTGCTGATTGATGATTGATGATTGATGATTGATGATTGATGATTGATGATTGATGATTGATGATTGATGATTGATGATTGATGATTGATGATTGATGATTGATGATTGATGATTGATGATTGATGATTGATGATTGATGATTGATGATTGATGATTGATAATTGATGATTGATGATTGATTATTGATGATTGATGATTGATGATGGATGAGTGATGATTGAATATTGATGGTTCATGATTGATGATTGATGATTGATGATTGATGATTGATGATTGATGATTGATGATTGATGATTGATGAACGATAATTGATGATTGATGATTGATGATAGATGGTTGATGATTGATTATTCAAGGCTGGTGATTGAAGATTGATGTTTGTTGATTGATGATTGATGATTGATGACTGATGATTGATAATTGATGATTGATAATTGATGATTGATGATTGATGATTGATGATTGACGATTGATGATTGATGATTGATGATTGATGATTGATGATTGATGATTGATGATTGATGATTGATGATTGATGATTGATGATTGATGATTGATGATTGATGATTGATGATTGATGATTGATGATTGATGACTGATGACTGATGATTGATGATTGATGACTGGTGATTGGTGATTGATGATGGATTATTGATGATTGATGATTGATGATTGATGATTGATGATTGATGATTGATGATTGATGATTGATGATTGATGATTGATGATTGATGATTGATGATTGATGATTGATGATTGATTATTGATGATGGATGGTTGATGATTGATGATTGATGATTGATGATTGATGATTGATAATTGATGATTGATAATTGATGATTGATGATTGATGATTGAATATTGATGATTGATGATTGATGATTGATGATTGATGACTGATGATTGATTATTGATTATTGATGATTGATGATTGATGATTGATGATTGATGATTGATGATTGATGATTGATTATTGATGATTGATGATTGATGATTGATGATTGATGATTGATGATTGATGATTGATGATTGATGATTGATGATTGATGACTGATGATTGATGATTGCTGATTGATGATTGATGATGGATGGTTGGTGATTGATGATTGATGTTTGATGATTGATGATTGATAATTGTTGATTGATGATTGATGATTGATGATTAATGATTGATGATTGATGATTGATGATTGATGATTGATGATTGATGATTGATGATTGATGATTGATGATTGATGATTGATGATTGATGATTGATGATTGATGATTGATGATTGATGATTGATGATTGATGATTGATGATTGATGATTGATGATTGATGATTGATGATTAATAATTGATGATTGATGATTGATGATTGATGATTGATGGTTGATGATGGATGGTTGTTGATTGATGATTGATGATCTATGATTGATAATTGATGATTGATCATTGATGATTGATGATTGATGATTGATGATTGATGATTGATGATTGATGATTGATGATTGATGATTGATGACTGATGATTGATGATTGATGATTGATGATTGATGATTGATGATTGATGATTGATGATTGATGATTGATGATTCATGATTGATGATTGATGATTGATGATTGATGATTGATGATTGATGATTGATGATTGATGATTGATGATTGATGATTGATGATTTATGATTGATGATTGATGATTGATGAGTGATGATTGATGATTGATGAATGATGATTGTTGTTTGATGATTGATGATTGATGATTGATGATTGATGATTGATGATTGATGATTGATGATGGATGGTTGATGATTGATGATTGATAATGGTTGATTGATGATTATTGATTGATGATTGATGATTGATGATTGATGATTGATGATTGATGATGGATGATTGATGATTGATGATTGATGACTGGTGATTGATGATTGATGATTGATGATTGATGATTGATGATTGATGATTGATGATTGATGATTGATGAACGATAATTGATGATTGATGATGGATGGTTGTTGATTGATGATTGATGATCTATGATTGATAATTGATGATTGATCATTGATGATTGATTATTTAAGGCTGGTGATTGAAGATTGATGTTTGTTGATTGATGATTGATGATTGATGACTGATGATTGATAATTGATGATTGATAATTGATGATTGATGATTGATGACTGATGATTGATTATTGATTATTGATGATTGATGATTGATGATTGATGATTGATGATTGATTATTGATGATTGATGATTGATGATTGATGATTGATGATTGATGATTGATGATTGATGATTGATGATTGATGACTGATGATTGATGATTGCTGATTGATGATTGATGATGGATGGTTGGTGATTGATGATTGATGTTTGATGATTGATGATTGATAATTGTTGATTGATGATTGATGATTGATGATTAATGATTGATGATTGATGATTGATGATTGATGATTGATGATTGATGATTGATGATTGATGATTGATGATTGATGATTGATGATTGATGATTGATGATTGATGATTGATGATTGATGATTGATGATTGATGATTGATGATTGATGATTGATGATTGATGATTGATGATTGATGATTAATAATTGATGATTGATGATTGATGATTGATGATTGATGATTGATGATTGATGATGGATGGTTGTTGATTGATGATTGATGATCTATGATTGATAATTGATGATTGATCATTGATGATTGATGATTGATGATTGATGATTGATGATTGATGATTGATGATTGATGATTGATGATTGATGATTGATGATTGATGATTGATGATTGATGACTGATGATTGATGATTGATGATTGATGATTGATGATTGATGATTGATGATTGATGATTGATGATTCATGATTGATGATTGATGATTGATGATTGATGATTGATGATTGATGATTGATGATTGATGATTGATGATTGATGATTGATGATTTATGATTGATGATTGATGATTGATGAGTGATGATTGATGATTGATGATTGATGATTGTTGTTTGATGATTGATGATTGATGATTGATGATTGATGATTGATGATTGATGATGGATGGTTGATGATTGATGATTGATAATGGTTGATTGATGATTATTGATTGATGATTGATGATTGATGATTGATGATTGATGATTGATGATTGATGATTGATGATTGATGATTGATGATTGATGATTGATGATTGATGATTGATGATGGATGATTGATGATTGATGATTGATGACTGGTGATTGATGATTGATGATTGATGATTGATGATTGATGATTGATGATTGATGAACGATAATTGATGATTGATGATTGATGATAGATGGTTGATGATTGATTATTTAAGGCTGGTGATTGAAGATTGATGTTTGTTGATTGATGATTGATGATTGATGACTGATGATTGATAATTGATGATTGATAATTGATGATTGATGATTGATGATTGATGATTGATGATTGATTATTGATCATTGATGATTGATGATTGATCATTGATGATTGATGATTGATGATTGATGATTGATGATTGATGATTGATGATTGATGATTGATGATTGATGATTGATGATTGATGTTTGATGATTGATGATTGATGATTGATGATTAATAATTGATGATTGATGATTGATAATTGATGATTGATGATTGATGATTGATGATTGATGATTGATGATTGATGATTGATGATTCATGATTGATGATTAATGATTGATGATTGATTAATGATCATTGATGATTGATGATTGATCATTGATGATTGATGATTGATGATTGATGATTGATGATTGATGATTGATGTTTGATGATTGATGATTGATGATTGATGATTGATGATTGATGATTGATGATTGGTGATTGATGATTGATGATTGATGATTGATGATTGATGATTGATGATTGATGATTGATGGTTGATGATTGATGATTGATGATTGATGATTGATGATTGATGATTGATGATTGATGATTGATGATTGCTGATTGATGATTGATGATTGATGATTGATGATTGATGATTGATGATTGATAATTGATGATTGATGATTGATGATTGATGATTGATGATTGATGATTGATGATTGATGATTGATGATTGATGATTGATGACTGATGATTGATGATTGATGATTGATGATTGATGATTGATGATTCATGATTGATGATTGATGATTGATGATTGATGATTGATGATTGATGATTGCTGATTGATGATTGATGATTGATGATTGATGATTGATGATTGATGATTGATGATTGATGATTGATGATTAATGATTGATGATTGATGATTGATGATTGATGACTGATGATTGATGATTGATGATTGATGATTGATGATTGATGATTGATGATTGATGATTGATGATTGATGATTGATGATTGATGATTGATGATTGATGATTGATGATTCATGATTGATGGTTGATGATTGATGATTGATGATTGATAATTGATAATTGATGATTGATGATTGATGATTGATGATTGATGATTGACGATTGATGATTGATGACTGATGATTGATGACTGATTATTGATGATTGATCTTTGATGATTGATGATTGATGATTGATGATTGATGATTGATGATTGATGATTGATGATTGATGATTGATGATTGATGACTGATGATTGATGATTGATGATTGATGATTGATGATTGATGATTGTT
>CATOZT010000310.1:0-44889 GCA_954870665.1 Stratiomys singularior
ATTGATTGATGATGATGATTGATGATTGATGATTGATGATTGATGATTGATGATGATTGATGATTGATAATTGATAATTGATGATTGATGATTGATGATTGATGATTGATGATTGATGATTGATGATTGATGATTGATGATTGATAATTGATGATTGATGAGTGATGATTGATGATTGATGGTTGATGATTGATGATTGATGATTGATGACTGATGATTGATGATTGATGATTGATAATTGATAATTGATGATTGATGATTGATGATTGATGATTGTTGATTGATGATTGATGATTGGTGATTGATACTTGATGATTGATGATTGATGATTGATGATTGATAATTGATGATTGATGATTGATGATTGATGATTGATGATTGATGCTTGATGATTGATGATTGATTGCTGATGATTGATGATTGATGATTGATGATTGATGATTGATGATTGATGATTGTGATTGATGATTGGTGATTGATGATTGATGATTTATGATTAATGATTGATGATTGATGATTGATGATTGATAATTGATGATTGATGATTGATGATTGATGATTGATGATTGATGATTGATGATTGATGATTGATGATTGATGATTGATGATTGATGATTGATGATTGATAATTGATGATTGGTAATTGATGATTGATGATTGATGATTGATGATTGATGATTGATGATTGATGATAGATGATTGTTGATTGATGATTGATGATTGATGATTGATGATTGATGATTGATGATTGATGATTGATGGTTGATGTTTGATGATTGATGATTGATGATTGATGATTGATGATTGATGATTGATGATTGATGATTGATGATTGTTGATTGGTGATTGATGATTGATGATTGATGATTGTTGATTGGTGATTGATGATTGATGATTGATGATTGATGATTGATGATTGATGATTGATGATTGATGATTGATGATTGATGATTGATGATTGATGATTGATGGTTGATGATTGATATTTGATGATTGATGATTGATGATTGATGATTGAAGATTGATGATTGAGATTGCTGATTGATTATTGATGATTGATGATGGATGATTGATGAGTCATAATTTATGATTGATATTGATGAATGATGATTGATGATTGATGATTGATGATTGATGATAGATGATTGATAATTGATGGTTGATGGTTGATGGTTGATAATTGAATATTGATGATTGATAATTGATGATTGATTATCGATGATTGATGATAGATGATTAATGATTGACGATTGATGATTGATGATTGATTGATTGATGATTGATAATTGATAATTGATGATTGATGATTGATGATTGATGATTGATGATTGATGATTGATGATTGATGATTGATGATTGATGATTGATGGTTGATGATTGATGATTGATGATTGATGATTGATGATTGATGATTGATGATTGATGATTGATGATTGATGATTGATGACTGATAATTGATGATTGATGATTGATGATTGATGATTGATGATTGATGATGATGATTGATGATTGATGATTGATGATTGATGATTGTTGATTGATTATTGTTGATTGATGACTGATGATTGATGATTGATGATTGATGATTGATGATTGATGTTTGAAGATTCATGATTGATGATTGATGATTGATGATTGATGATTGACGATTGATGATTGATGATTTATGATTGATGATTGATGATTGATGATTGATGATTGATGATTGATGATTGATGATTGATGATTGATGATTGATGATTGATGATTGATGATTGATGATTGGTAATTGATGATTGATGATTGGTGATTGATGATTGATGATTGATGATTGATGATTGATGATTGATGATTGATGATTGATGATTGTTGTTTGATGATTGATGATTGATGATTGATGATTGATGATTGTTGATTGATGATTGATGATTGATGATTGATGATTGATGATTGATGATTGATGATTTATGATTGATGATTGATGATTGATGATTGATGATTGAAGTTTGATGATTGATGATTGATGATTGATGATTGATGATTGATGATTGATGATTGACGATTGATGATTGATGATTGATGATTTATGATAGATGATTGATGATTGATGATTGATGATTGATGATTGATAATTGATGATTTATGATTGATGATTGATGATTGTGATTGATGTTGATGATTGATGATTGATGATTGATTATTGATGATTGATGATTATTGATTGATGATTGATGATTGATGATTCATGATTGATGATTGATGATTGATGATTGATGATTGATGGTTGATGTTTGATGATTGATGATTGATGATTGATGATTGATGATTGATGATTGATGATTGATGGTTGATGTTTGATGATTGATGATTGATGATTGATGATTGATGATTGATGATTGATGATTGATGATTGATGATTGATGATTGATGATTGTTGATTGGTGATTGATGATTGATGATTGATGATTGTTGATTGGTGATTGATGATTGATGATTGATGATTGATGATTGATGATTGATGATTGATGATTGATGATTGATGATTGATGATTGATGATTGATGATTGATGATTGATGATTGATGATTGATGGTTGATGATTGATATTTGATGATTCATGATTGATGATTGATGATTGATGATTGAAGATTGATGATTGAAGATTGCTGATTGATTATTGATGATTGATGATGGATGATTGATGAGTCATAATTTATGATTGATATTGATGAATGATGGATTGATGATTGATGATTGATGATTGATGATAGATGATTGATAATTGATGGTTGATGGTTGATGGTTGATAATTGAATATTGATGATTGATAATTGATGATTGATTATCGATGATTGATGATAGATGATTAATGATTGACGATTGATGATTGATGATTGATGATTGATGATTGATAATTGATAATTGATGATTGATGATTGATGATTGATGATTGATGATTGATGATTGATGATTGATGATTGATGATTGATGATTGATGATTGATGGTTGATGATTGATGATTGATGATTGATGATTGATGATTGATGATTGATGATTGATGATTGATGATGATGATTGATGATTGATGACTGATAATTGATGATTGATGGTTGATGATTGATGATTGATGATTGATGATTGATGATTGATGATTGATGATTGATGATTGATGATTGATGATTGATGATTGATGATTGATGATTGATGATTGATGATTGATGATTGATGATTGAGATTGTTGATTGATTATTGTTGATTGATGACTGATGATTGATGATTGATGATTGATGTTTGAAGATTCATGATTGATGATTGATGATTGATGATTGATGATTGACGATTGATGATTGATGATTGATGATTGATGATTGATGATTGATGATTGATGATTGATGATTGATGATTGATGATTGATGATTGATGATTGATGATTGATGATTGATGATTGATGATTGATGATTGATGATTGATGATTGATGATTGGTAATTGATGATTGATGATTGGTGATTGATGATTGATGATTGATGATTGATGATTGATGATTGATGATTGATGATTGATGATTGATGATTGTTGATTGATGATTGATGATGATGATTGATGATTGATGATTGATGATTTATGATTGATGATTGATGATTGATGATTGATGATTGATGTTTGATGATTGATGATTGATGATTGATGATTGATGATTGATGATTGATGATTGACGATTGATGATTGATGATTGATGATTTATGATAGATGATTGATGATTGATGATTGATGATTGATGATTGATGATTGATAATTGATGATTTATGATTGATGATTGATGATTGGTGATTGATGTTTGATGATTGATGATTGATGATTGATTATTGATGATTGATGATTATTGATTGATGATTGATGGTTGATGATTGATGATTGATGATTGATGATTGTTGATTGATGATTGATGATTGATGATTGATGATTGATGATTGATGATTGATGATTGATGATTGATGATTGATGATTGATGATTGATGATTGATGATTGATGATTGATGATTGATGATTGATGATTGATGATTGATGATTGATGATTGATGATTGATGATTGATGATTGATGATTGATGATTGATGGTTGATGATTGATGATTTGTAATTGATGATTGATGATTGATGATTGATGATTGATGATTGATGATTGATGATTGATAATTGATGATTGATGATTGATGATTGATGATTGTTGATTGATGATTGATGATTGATGATTGATGATTGATGATTGATGATTGATGATTGATGATTGATGATTGATGATTGATGATTGATGATTGATGATTGATGATTGATGATTGATGATTGATGATTGATGATTGATGATTGATGATTGGTATTGATGATTGATGATTGGTGATTGATGATTGATGATTGATGATTGATGATTGGTGATTGATGATTGATGATTGATGATTGATGATTGATGATTGTTGATTGATGATTGATGATTGATGATTGATGATTGATGATTTATGATTGATGATTGATTGATTGATAATTGATGTTTGATGATTGATGATTGATTATTGTTGATTGATGATTGATGATTGATGATTGATGATTGACGATTGATGATTGATGATTGATGATTCATGATTGATGATTGATGATTGATGATTGAACTTATTGATGATTGATGATTGATGATTGATGATTGATGATTGGTAATTGATGATTGATGATTGATGATTGATGATTGATGATTGATAATTGATGATTGATGATTGATGATAGATGATTGATGATTGATGATTGATGATTGATGATTGATGATTGATGATTGATGATTGATGATTGATGATTGATGATTGATGATTGATGATTGATGATTGATGATTGATGATTGCTGATTGATGATTGATCATTGATATTGGATGATTGATGATTGATGATTGATGATTGATGATTGATGATTGATGTTTGATGATTGATGATTGATGATTGATGATTGATGATTGATGATTGATGATTGATGATTAATGATTGATGATTGATGATTGATGATTGATGATTGATGATCGATGTTCGATTAATGTTGATTGATGATTGATGATTGATGATTGATTACTGATGATTGATGATGGATGATTGATGATTGATGATTAATGATTGATGATTGATGATTTATGATGTATTATTGATGATTGATGATTGGTGATTGATGATTGATGATGGATGATTGATGAGTCATAATTTATGATTGATATTGATGAATGATGATTGATGATTGATGATTGATGATTGATGATAGATGATAGATGATTGATGATTGATGGTTAATGGTTAATGGTTGATATTTGATTATTGATGATTGATAATTGATGATTGATTATTGATGATTGATGATTATTGATTGATGATTGATGATTGATGATTGATGATTGATGATTGATGATTGATGATTGATGATTGATGATTGATGATTGATGATTGATGATTGATGATTGATAATATATGACTTATGATTTATGATTTATTATTAATGATTTATTATTGATGATTGATGATGGATGATTGATGAGTCATAATTTATGATTGATATTGATGAATGATGATTGATGATTGGTGATTGATGATTGATGATAGATGATTGATGATTGATGTTTGATGGTTGATGGTTCATATTTGATTATTGATGATTGATATTTGATGATTGATCATTATTGATTGATGATTATTGATTGATGATTGATGATTGATGATTGATGATTGATGATTGATGATTGATGAGTGATGATTGATGATTGATGATTGATGATTGATGATTGATGATTGATGATTGATGATTGATGATTGATGATTGGTAATTGATGATTGATGATTGATGATTGATGATTGATGATTGATGATTGATGATTGATGATTGATGATTGATGATTGTTGATTGATGATTGATGATAGATGATTGATGATTGATGATTGATAATTGATGATTGATGATTGATGATTGATGATTGATGATTGATGATTGATAATTGATGATTGTTGATTGATGATTGATGATTGATGATTGATGATTGATGATTATTGATTGATGATTGATGATTGATGATTGATGATTGATGATTGATGATTGTTGATTGATGATTGATGATTGATGATTGATGATTGATGATTGATGATTGATGATTTATGATTGATGATTGATGATTGATGATTGATTATTGATGAATGATGATTGATGATTGATGCTTGATGATTGATGATAGATAATTGATGATTGATGATTGATAATTGATGATTGATGATTGATGATTGATGATTGGTGATTGATGATTGATGATTGATGATTGATGATTGATGATTGATGATTGATGATTGATGATTGATGATTGATGATTGATGATTTGATGATTGATGATTGATGATTGATGATTATTGATTGATGATTGATGATTGATGATTGATATTTGATGATTGATGATTGATGATTGATGATTGAAGATTGATGATTGAAGATTGCTGATTGATTATTGATGATTGATGATTGATGATTGATGATTGATAATTGATGATTGGTAATTGATGATTGATGATTTATGATTGATGACAGATGATTGGTAATTGATGATTGATAATTGATAAATGATGATTGATGATTGATGATTGATGATTGATGATTGATGATTGATTATTGATGATTGATGATTGATGGTTGATGACTGATGGTTGATAATTGATGATTGATGATTGATGATTGATGATTGATGATTGCTGATTGATGATTGATGATTGATGATTGATGATTGATGATTGATGATTGACGATTGATGATTGATGATTGATGATTGATGATTGATGATGATGATTGATGATTGATGATTGATGATTGATGATTGATGATTGATGAGTGGTAATTGATGATTGATGATTGATGATTGATGATTGATGATTGATGATTGATAATTGATGATTGATGATTGATGATTGATGATTGATGATTGATGATGATGATTGATGATTGATGATTAATGATTGATGATTGATGATTGATGATTGATGATTGATGTTTGATGATTGATGATTGATGATTGATCATTGATATTGGATGATTGATGATTGATGATTGATTATTGATGATTGATGATTGATGATTGATGATTGATGATTGATGATTGATGATTGATGATTGATGATTGATGATTGATGATTGATGATTGATGATTGATGATTGATGATTGATGATTGATGATTGATGATTGATGATTGATGATTGATGATTGATTACTGATGATTGATGATGGATGATTGATGATTGATGATTAATGATTGATGATTGATGATTTATGATGTATTATTGATGATTGATGATTGGTGATTGATGATTGATGATGGATGATTGATGAGTCATAATTTATGTTTGATATTGATGAATGATGATTGATGATTGATGATTGATGATTGCTGATAGATGATTGATGATTGATGGTTAATGGTTGTGGTTGATATTTGATTATTGATGATTGATAATTGATGATTGATTATTGATGATTGATGATTATGATTGATGATGATGATTGATGATTGATGATTGATGATTGATGATTGATGATTGATGATTGATGATTGATGATGATAATATATGACTTATGATTTATTATTTATTATTAATGATTTATTATTGATGATTGATGATGGATGATTGATGAGTCATAATTTATGATTGATATTGATGAATGATGATTGATGATTGGTGATTGATGATTGATGATTGATGATAGATGATTGATGATTGATGGTTGATGGTTGATGGTTGATATTTGATTATTGATGATTGATAATTTATGATTGATCATTATTGATTGATGATTATTGATTGATGATTGATGGTTGATGATTGATGATTGATGATTGATGGTTGATGATTGATGATCGATGTTTGTTGATTGATGATTGATGATTGATGATTGATGATTGATGATTGATGATTGATGATTGATGATTGATGATTGATGATTGATGATTGACGATTGATCATTGATCATTGATGATTGATGATTGATGATTGATGATTGATGATTGGTCATTGATCATTGATCATTGATGATTGATGATTGATGATTGATGATTGATGATTGATGATTGATGGAGTATGATTGGTGATTGTTTATTGATGATTGATGATTGATGGTTGATGGTTGATATTTGATTATTGATGATTGATAATTTATGATTGATCATTATTGATTGATGATTATTGATTGATGATTGATGATTGATGATTGAATTTTGATGATTGATGATTGATGATTGATGATTGATGAGTGATGATTGATGATTGACGATTGATCATTGATCATTGATCATTGATCATTGATGATTGATCATTGATGATTGATGATTGATAATTGATGATTGATGATTGATGATTGATGGAGAATGATTGGTGATTGGTTATTGATGATTGATGATTGATAGTTAATGGTTGATATTTGATTATTGATGATTGATGATTGATGATTGTAGATTGATAATTGATGATTGATGATTGATGATTGATGATTGAAGATTGATGGTTGATGATTGATGATTGATGATTGACGATTGATGTTTGATGATTGATGATTGATGTTTGATGATTGATGATTGATGATTGATGATTGATGATTGATGATTGATGATTGATGATTGATGATTGATGATTGATGATTGATGATTGATGATTGATAATTGATGATTGATGATTGATGGTTGATGATTTATGCTTGATGATTGAAGATTGATGACTGATGATTGATGATTGTTGATTGATGATTGATGATTGATGTTTGATGATTGATGATTGATTATTGATAATTGTTGATTGATGATTGATGATTGATGATTGATGATCGATGATTGATGATTGATGATTGATGATTGACGATTGATTATTGATGATTGATGATTGATGATTGATGATTGATGATTGATGATTGATGATTGATGATTGATGATTGTGATTGATGATTGATGATTGATGATTGATGATTGATGATTGATGATTGATGATTGATGATTGATGATTGATGATTGATGATTGATGATTGATGATTGATGATTGATGATTGATGATTGATGATTGATGATTGATGATTGATGATTGATGATTGATGATTGATGATTGATGATTGATGATTGATGATTGATGATTGATGATTGATGATTGATGATTGATGATTGATGATTGATGATTTATGATGTATTAGTGATGATTGATGATTGGTGATTGATGATTGATGATGGATGATTGATGAGTCATAATTTATGATTGATATTGATGAATGATGATTGACGATTGATGATTGATGATTGATGATTGATGATACATGATTGATGATTGATGGTTGATGGTTGATGTTTGATATTTGATTATTGATGATTGATAATTGATGATTGATTATTGATGATTGATCATTATTGATTGATGATTGATGATTGATGATTGATGATTGATGATTGGTGATTGATGATTGATGATTGATGATTGATGATTGATGATTGATTATTGATGATTGATGATTGATGATTGATGATTGATGATTGATGATTGATGATTGATGATTGATGATTGATGATTGATGGAGAATGATTGGTGATTGTTTATTGATGATTGATGATTCATGGTTGATGGTTGATATTTGATCATTGATGATTGATGATTGATGATTGATTATTGATGATTGATGATTGATGATTGATGATTGATGATTGATGATTGATGATTGAAGATTGATGATTGATGATATATGATTGATGATTGATGATTGATGATTGATGATTGATGATACGGGATTGATGATTGATGGTTGATGATTTATGATTGATGATTGAAGATTGATGACTGATGATTGATGAATGTTGATTGATGATTGATGATTGATGATTGATAATTGATGATTGATGATTGATGATTGATGATTGATGATTGATTATTGATGATTGATGATTGATGATTGATGATTGAGGATTGATGATTGATGATTGATGATTGATGATTGATGATTGATGATCGATGATTGATGATTGATGATTGATGATTGATGATTGATGATTGATGATTGATGATTGATGATTGATGATTGATGATTGATGATTGATGATTGATGATTGATGATTGATGATTGATGATTGATGATTGATGATTGATGATTGATGATTGATGATTGATGATTGATGATTGATGATTGATGATTGATGATTGATGATTGATGATTGATGATTGATGATTGATGATTGATGATTGATGATTGCTGATTGATGATTGATGATTGATGATTGATGATTGGTGATTGATGATTGATGATTGATAATTTATGATTGATGATTGATAACTGATGATTGATGATTCATGATTGATGATGAATGATTGGTGATTGATGATTGATGATTGATGATTAATTATAGATTATTGATTATTGATGATTGATGATTGATAATTGATGATTGATGATTGATGATTGATGATTATTGATTGATGATTGATAATTGATGATTGATGATTGATGATTGATGATTGATGATTGATGATTGATGATTGATGATTGATGATTGATGATTGATGATTGATGATTGATGATTGATGATTGATGATTGATGATTGATGATTGGTGGTTGATGATTGATGATTGATGATTGATGATTGATGATTGATGATTGCTGATTGATGATTGATGATTGATGATTGATGATTGATGATTGATGATTGATGATTGATGATTGAAGATTGATGATTGATGATTGATGATTGATGATTGATGATTGATGATTGATGATTGATGATTGATGATTGATGATTGATGATTGATGATTGATGATTGATGATTGATGATTGATGGTTGATGATTGATGGTTGATGATTGATGATTGATGATTGATGATTGATGATTGATGATTGCTGATTGATGATTGATGATTGATGATTGATGATTGATGATTGATGATTGATGATTGATGATTGATGATTGATGATTGAAGATTGATGATTGATGATTGATGATTGATGATTGATGATTGATCATTGATCATTGCTGATTGATGATTGATGATTGATGATTGATGGAGAATGATTGGTGATTGATGATTGATGATTGATGATTGATGATTGATGATTGATGATTGATGATTGATGATTGATGATTGATGGTTGATGATTGATGGTTGATGATTGATGATTGATGATTGATGATTGATGATTGATGATTGCTGATTGATGATTGATGATTGATGATTGATGATTGATGATTGATGATTGATGATTGCTGATTGATGATTGATGATTGATGATTGATGATTGATGATTGATGATTGGTGGTTGATGATTGATGATTGATGATTGATGATTGATGATTGATGATTGATGATTGGTGGTTGATGATTGATGATTGATGATTGATGATTGATGATTGATTATTGATGATTGATGATTGATGATTGATGATTGATGATTGATGATTGATGATTGATGATTGATGATTGAAGATTGATGATTGATGATTGATGATTGATGATTGATGATTGATGATTGATGATTGATGATTGATGATTGATGATTGATGATTGATGATTGATGATTGATGATTGATGATTGATGATTGATGATTGATGATTGATGATTGATGATTGATGATTGATGATTGATGATTGATGATTGGTGGTTGATGATTGATGATTGATGATTGATGATTGATGATTGATGATTGATGATTGCTGATTGATGATTGATGATTGATGATTGATGATTGATGATTGATGATTGATGATTGATGATTGAAGATTGATGATTGATGATTGATGATTGATGATTGATGATTGATGATTGATGATTGATGATTGATGATTGAAGATTGATGATTGATGATTGATGATTGATGGTTGATGATTGATGGTTGATGATTGATGATTGATGATTGATGATTGATGATTGATGATTGCTGATTGATGATTGATGATTGATGATTGATGATTGATGATTGATGTTTGATGATTGATGATTGATGATTGATGATTGATGATTGATGATTGATGATTGATGATTGATGATTGATGATTGATGCTTGATGATTGATGATTGATGATTGACGATTGATCATTGATCATTGATCATTGATGATTGATCATTGATGATTGATGATTGATAATTGATGATTGATGATTGATGATTGATGATTGATGATTGATGATTGATGATTGATGATTGATGGAGAATGATTGGTGTTTGTTTATTGATGATTGATGATTGATAGTTAATGGTTGATATTTGATTATTGATGATTGATGATTGATGATTGATGATTGTAGATTGATGATTGATGATTGATGATTGATGATTGATGATTGATGATTGATGATTGAAGATTGATGGTTGATGATTGATGATTGATGATTGACGATTGATGATTGATGATTGATGATTGATGATTGATGATTGATGATTGATGATTGATGATTGATGATTGATGATTGATGATTGATGATTGATGATTGATGTTTGATGATTGATGATTGATGATTGATGATTGATGATTGATGATTGATGATTGATAATTGATAATTGATGATTGATGGTTAATGATTTATGCTTGATGATTGAAGATTGATGACTGATGATTGATGATTGTTGATTGATGATTGATGATTGATGATTGATGATTGATAATTGTTGATTGATGATTGATGATTGATGATTGATGATTGATGATTGACGATTGATTATTGATGATTGATGATTGATGATTGATGATTGATGATTGATGATTGATGATTGATGATTGATGATTGTGATTGATGATTGATGATTGATGATTGATGATTGATGATTGATGATTGATGATTGATGATTGATGATTGATGATTGATGATTGATGATTGATGATTGATGATTGATGATTGATGATTGATGATTGATGATTTATGATGTATTAGTGATGATTGATGATTGGTGATTGATGATCGATGATGGATGATTGATGAGTCATAATTTATGATTGGTATTGATGAATGATGTTTGATGATTGATGATTGATTATTGATGATACATGATTGATGATTGATGGTTGATGGTTGATGGTTGATATTTGATTATTGATGATTGATAATTGATGATTGATTATTGATGATTGATGATTATTGATTGATGATTGATGATTGATGATTGATGATTGATGATTGATGATTGATGATTGATGATTGATGATTGATGATTGATGATTGATGATTGATGATTGATTATTGATGATTGATGATTGATGATTGATGATTGATGATTGATGATTAATGATTGATGATTGATGATTGATGATTGATGATTGATGATTGATGATTGATGATTGATGATTGATGGAGAATGATTGGTGATTGTTTATTGATGATTGATGATTGATGGTTGATGGTTGATATTTGATTATTGATGATTGATGATTGATTATTGATGATTGATGATTGATGATTGATGATTGATGGTTGATGATTGATGATTGATGATTGATGATTGATGATTGATGATATATGATTGATGATTGATGATTGATGATTAATGATTGATGATTGATGATTGATGATTGATGATTGATGATTGATGATTGATGATTGATGATTGATGATTGATGATTGATGATTGATGATTGATGATTGATGATTGATGATTGGGGATTGATGATTGATGGTTGATGATTTATGATTGATGATTGAAGATTGATGACTGATGATTGATGAATGTTGATTGATGATTGATGATTGATGATTGATGATTGATGATTGATGATTGATGATTGATGATTGATGATTGATGATTGATGATTGATGATTAATGATTGATGATTGATGATTGATGATTGATGATTGATGATTGATGATTGATGATTGATGATTGATGATTGATGATCGATGATTGATGATTGATGATTGATGATTGATGATTGATGATTGATGATTGATGATTGATGATTGATGATTGACGATTGATGATTGATGATTGATGATTGATGATTGATGATTGATGATTGCTGATTGATGATTGATGATTGGTGATTGATGATTGTTGATTGATAATTTATGATTGATGATTGATAACTGATGATTGATGATTGATGATTGATGATGAATGATTGGTGATTGATGATTGATGATTGATGATTAATTATTGATTATTGATTATTGATGATTGATGATTGATAATTGATGATTGATTATTGATGATTGATGATTATTGATTGATGATTGATGATTGATGATTGATGATTGATGATTGATGATTGATGATTGATGATTGATGATTGATGATTGATGATTGATGATTGATGATTGATGATTGGTGATTGATGATTCATGATTGTTGATTGATGATCGATGATTGATGATTGATGATTGATGATTGATGATTGACGATTGATCATTGATCATTGATGATTGATGATTGATGATTGATGATTGATCATTGATGATTGATGATTGATGATTGATGATTGATGGAGAATGATTGGTGATTGTTTATTGATGATTGATGATTGACGGTTGATGATTGATGATTTATGATTGATGATGGATGATTGATGATTGATGATTGATGATTGATGATTGATGATTGATGATTGATGATTGAAGATTGATGATTGATGATTGATGATTGATGATTGATGATTGATGATTGATGATTGATGATTGATGATTGATGATTGATGATTGATAATTGATGATTGATGATTGATGATTGATGATTGATGATTGATGATTGATGATTGATGATTGATGATTGATGATTGATGATTGATGATTGATGATTGATGATTGATGATTGATGATTGATGATTGATGATTGATGATTGATGATTGATGATTGATGATTGATGATTGATGATTGATGATTGATGATTGATGATTGATGATTGATGATTGATGGAGAATGAGTGGTGATTGTTTATTGATGATTGATGATTGATAGTTGGTGGTTGATATTTGATTATTGATGATTGATGATTGATGATTGATGATTGATGATTGAAGATTGATGATTGATGATTGATGATTGATGATTGATGATTGATGATTGATGATTGATGATTGATGATTGATGATTGATGATTGATGATTGATGATTGATGATTGATGATTGATGATTGATGATTGATGATTGATGATTGATGATTGATGATTGATGATTGATGATTGATGATTGATGATTGATGATTGATGATTGATGATTGATGATTGATGATTGATGATTGATGATTGATGATTGATGATTGATGATTGATGATTGATGATTGATAATTGATGATTGATGATTGATGGTTGCTGATTTATGCTTGATGATTGAAGATTGATGACTGATGATTGATGATTGTTGATTGATGATTGATGATTGATGATCGATGATAGATTATTGATGATTGATAATTGATGATTGATGATTGATGATTGATGATTGATGATTGATGATTGAAGATTGATGATTGATGATTGATGATTGATGATTGATGATTGATGATTGATGATTGATGATTGATGATTGATGATTGATGATTGATGATTGATGATTGATGATTGATGATTGATGATTGATGATTGATGATTGATGATTGATGATTGATGAATGATGATTGATGATTGATGATTGAAAATTGATGATTGATGATTGATAATTGATGATTGATGATTGATGGTTGCTGATTTATGCTTGATGATTGAAGATTGATGACTGATGACTGATGATTGATGATTGTTGATTGATGATTGATGATTGATGATTGATGATCGATGCTAGATTATTGATGATTGATAATTGATGATTGATGATTATTGATTGATGATCGATGATTGATGATTGATGATTGATGATTGATGATTGATGATTGATGATTGACGATTGATTATTGATGATTGATGATTGATGATTGATGATTGATTATTGATGATTGATGATTGATGATTGATGATTGATAATTGATGCTTGATGATTGAAGATTGATGATTGATGATTGATGATTGATGATTGATGATTGATGATTGATGATTGATGATTGATGATTGATGATTGATGATTGATGATTGATGATTGATGATTGATGATTGATGATTGATGATTGATGATTGATGATTGATGATTGATGATTGATGATTGATGATTGATGATTGATGATTGATGATTGATGATTGATGATTGATGATTGATGATTGATGATTGATGATTGATGATTGATGATTGATGATTGATGATTGATGATTGATGATTGATGATTGATGATTGATGATTGATGATTGATGGTTGATGATTTATGATTGATGATTGAAGATTAATGACTGATGATTGATGATTGTTGATTGATGATTGATGATTGATGATTGATGATTGATAATTGATGATTGTTGATTGATGATTGATGATTGATGATTGATGATTGATGATTGATGATTGATGATTGATGATTGATGATTGATGATTGATGATTGATGATTGCTGATTGATGATTGATGATTGATGATTGATGATTGATGATTGATGATTGATGATTGATGATTGATGATTGATGATTGATTATTGATGATTGATGATTGATGATTGATGATTGATGATTGATGATTGATGATTGATGATTGATGATTGATGATTGATGATTGATGATTGATGATTGATGATTGATGATTGATGATTGATGATTGATGATTGATGATTGATGATTGATGATTGATGATTGATGATTGATGATTGATGATTGATGGAGAATGATTGGTGATTGTTTATTGATGATTGATGATTGATGGTTGATGGTTGATATTTGATTATTGATGATTGATGATTGATGATTGATGATTGATGATTGATGATTGATGATTGATGATTGATTATTGATGATTGATGATTGATGATTGATGATTGATGATCGATGATTGATGATTGATGATTGATGATTGATGATTGATGATTGATGATTGATTATTGATGATTGATGATTGATGATTGATGATTGATAATTGATGCTTGATGATTGAAGATTGATGATTGATGATTGATGATTGATGATTGATAATTGATGATTGATGGTTGATGGTTGATATTTGATTATTGATGATTGATGATTGATGATTGATGATTGATGATTGATGATTGATTATTGATGATTGATGATTGATGATTGATGATTGATGATCGATGATTGATGATTGATGATTGATGATTGATGATTGATGATTGATGATTGATGATTGATGATTGATGATTGAAGATTGATGATTGATGATTGATGATTGATGATTGATGATTGCTGATTGATGATTGATGATTGGTGATTGATGATTGATGATTGATGATTGATGATTGATGATTGATGATCGATGATTGATGATATATGATTGATGATTGATGATTGATGATTGACGATTGATTATTGATGATTGATGATTGGGGATTGATGATTGATGGTTGATGATTTATGATTGATGATTGAAGATTGATGACTGATGATTGATGAATGTTGATTGATGATTGATGATTGATGATTGATGATTGATAATTGATGATTGATGATTGATGATTGATGATTGATGATTGATGATTGATGATTGATGATTGATGATTGATGATTGATGATTGATGATTGATGATTGATGATTGATGATTGATGATTGATGATTGATGATTGATGATTGATAATTGATGATTGATGATTGATGGTTGCTGATTTATGCTTGATGATTGAAGATTGATGACTGATGATTGATGATTGTTGATTGATGATTGATGATTGATGATCGATGATTGATGATTGATGATTGATGATTGATGATTGATGATTGATGATTGATGATTGATGATTGATGATTGATGATTGATGATTGATGATTGATGATTGATGATTGATGATTGCTGATTGATGATTGATGATTGATGATTGATGATTGATGATTGATGATTGATGATTGATGAATGATGATTGATGATTGATGATTGATGATTGATTATTGATGATTGATGATTGATGATTGATTATTGATTATTGATGATTGATGATTGATGATTGATGATTGATGATTGATGATTGATGATTGATGATTGATGATTGATGATTGATGATTGATGATTGATGATTGATGATTGATGATTGATGATTGATGATTGATGATTGATGATTGATGATTGATGATTGATGATTGATGATTGATGATTGATGATTGATGGAGAATGATTGGTGATTGTTTATTGATGATTGATGATTGATGGTTGATGGTTGATATTTGATTATTGATGATTGATGATTGATGATTGATGATTGATGATTGATGATTGATGATTGATGATTGATGATTGATGATTGATTATTGATGATTGATGATTGATGATTGATGATTGATGATCGATGATTGATGATATATGATTGATGATGATGATTGATGATTGATGATTGACGATTGATTATTGATGATTGATGATTGGGGATTGATGATTGATGGTTGATGATTTATGATTGATGATTGAAGATTGATGACTGATGATTGATGAATGTTGATTGATGATTGATGATTGATGATTGATGATTGATAATTGATGATTGATGATTGATGATTGATGATTGATGATTAATGATTGATGATTGATGATTGATGATTGATGATTGATGATTGATGATTGATGATTGATGATTGATGATTGATGATTGATGATTGATGATTGATGATTGATGATTGATGATTGATGATTGATGATTGATGATTGATGATTGATGATTGATGATCGATGATTGATGATTGATTATTGATGATTGATGATTGATGATTGATGATTGATGATTGATGATTGATGATTGATGATTGATGATTGATGATTGATGATTGAAGATTGATGATTGATGATTGATGATTGATGATTGATGATTGCTGATTGATGATTGATGATTGGTGATTGATGATTGATGATTGATGATTGATGATTGATGATCGATGATTGATGATATATGATTGATGATTGATGATTGATGATTGACGATTGATTATTGATGATTGATGATTGGGGATTGATGATTGATGGTTGATGATTTATGATTGATGATTGAAGATTGATGACTGATGATTGATGAATGTTGATTGATGATTGATGATTGATGATTGATAATTGATGATTGATGATTGATGATTGATGATTGATGATTGATGATTGATGATTGATGATTGATGATTGATGATTGATGATTGATGATTGATGATTGATGATTGATGATTGATGATTGATGATTGATGATTGATGATTGATGATTGATGATTGATGATTGATAATTGATGATTGATGATTGATGGTTGCTGATTTATGCTTGATGATTGAAGATTGATGACTGATGATTGATGATTGTTGATTGATGATTGATGATCGATGATTGATGATTGATGATTGATGATTGATGATTGATGATTGATGATTGATGATTGAAGATTGATGATTGATGATTGATGATTGATGATTGATGATTGCTGATTGATGATTGATGATTGATGATTGATTATTGATGATTGATGATTGATGATTGATGATCGATGATTGATGATATATGATTGATGATTGATGATTGATGATTGATGATTGACGATTGATTATTGATGATTGATGATTGGGGATTGATGATTGATGGTTGATGATTTATGATTGATGATTGATGATTGATGATTGATGATTGATGATTGATGATTGATGATTGATGATTGATGATTGATGGAGAATGATTGGTGATTGTTTATTGATGATTGATGATTGATGGTTGATGGTTGATATTTGATTATTGATGATTGATGATTGATGATTGATGATTGATGATTGATGATTGATGATTGATGATTGATGATTGATTATTGATGATTGATGATTGATGATTGATGATTGATGATCGATGATTGATGATATATGATTGATGATTGATGATGATGATTGATGATTGACGATTGATTATTGATGATTGATGATTGGGGGATGATGATTGATGGTTGATGATTTATGATTGATGATTGAAGATTGATGACTGATGATTGATGAATGTTGATTGATGATTGATGATTGATGATTGATGATTGATAATTGATGATTGATGATTGATGATTGATGATTGATGATTGATGATTGATTATTGATGATTGATGATTGATGATTGATGATTGATGATTGATGATTGATGATTGATGATTGATGATTGATGATTGATGATTGATGATTGAAGATTGATGATTGATGATTGATGATTGATGATTGATGATTGCTGATTGATGATTGATGATTGGTGATTGATGATTGATGATTGATGATTGATGATTGATGATTGATGATCGATGATTGATGATATATGATTGATGATTGATGATTGATGATTGATGATTGACGATTGATTATTGATGATTGATGATTGGGGATTGATGATTGATGGTTGATGATTTATGATTGATGATTGAAGATTGATGACTGATGATTGATGAACGTTGATTGATGATTGATGATTGATGATTGATGATTGATAATTGATGATTGATGATTGATGATTGATGATTGATGATTGATGATTGATGATTGATGATTGATGATTGATGATTGATGATTGATGATTGATGATTGATGATTGATGATTGATGATTGATGATTGATGATTGATAATTGATGATTGATGATTGATGGTTGCTGATTTATGCTTGATGATTGAAGATTGATGACTGATGATTGATGATTGTTGATTGATGATTGATGATTGATGATCGATGATTGATGATTGATGATTGATGATTGATGATTGATGATTGATGATTGATGATTGATGATTGATGATTGAAGATTGATGATTGATGATTGATGATTGATGATTGATGATTGCTGATTGATGATTGATGATTGATGATTGATTATTGATGATTGATGATTGATGATTGATGATTGATGATCGATGATTGATGATATGATATGATTGATGATATATGATATATGATTGATGATTGATGATTGATGATTGATGATTGACGATTGATTATTGATGATTGATGATTGGGGATTGATGATTGATGGTTGATGATTTATGATTGATGATTGATGATTGATGATTGATGATTGATGATTGATGATTGATGATTGTTTATTGATGATTGATGATTGATGGTTGATGGTTGATATTTGATTATTGATGATTGATGATTGATGATTGATGATTGATGATTGATGATTGATGATTGATGATTGATGATTGATGATTGATGATTGAAGATTGATGATTGATGATTGATGATTGATGATTGATGATTGCTGATTGATGATTGATGATTGATGATTGATTATTGATGATTGATGATTGATGATTGATGATTGATGATCGATGATTGATGATATATGATTGATGATTGATGATTGATGATTGATGATTGACGATTGATTATTGATGATTGATGATTGGGGATTGATGATTGATGGTTGATGATTTATGATTGATGATTGATGATTGATGATTGATGATTGATGATTGATGATTGATGATTGATGATTGATGATTGATGATTGATGATTGATGATTGATGATTGATGGAGAATGATTGGTGATTGTTTATTGATGATTGATGATTGATGGTTGATGGTTGATATTTGATTATTGATGATTGATGATTGATGATTGATGATTGATGAATCATGATTGATGATTGATAACTGATGATTGATGATTGATGATTGATGATGAATGATTGGTGATTGATGATTGATGACTGATGATTGATGATTGATGATTGATGATTGATAATTTTTGATTGATGATTGATAACTGATGATTGATGATTGATGATGAATGATTGGTGATTGATGATTGATGATTGATGATTAATTATTGATTATTGATTATTGATTATTGATGATTGATGATTGATAATTGATGATTGATTATTGATGATTGATGATTATTGATTGATGATTGATGATTGATGATTGATGATTGATGATTGATGATTGATGATTGATGATTGATCAATCATCAATCATCAATCAACAATCATCAATCATCAGTCATCAGTCATCAATCTTCAATCATCAAGCATAAATCAGCAACATCAATCATCAATCATCAATTATCAATCATCAATCATCAATTTTCAATCATCAATCATCAATCATCATTCATCAATCATCAATCATCAATCATCAATCATCAATCATCAATCATCAATCATCAATCATCAATCATCAATCATCAATCATCAATCATCAATCATCAATCATCAATCATCAATCATCAATCATCAATCTTCAATCATCAATCATCAATCATCAATCATCAATCATCAATCATCAATCATCAATCATCAATTATCAATCATCAATCATCAATCATCAATCATCAATCATCGATCATCAATCATCAATCATCAATCATCAATTATCAATCATCAATAATCTATCATCGATCATCAATCATCAATCATCAATCATCAATCAACAATCATCAATCATCAGTCATCAGTCATCAATCTTCAATCATCAAGCATAAATCAGCAACCATCAATCATCAATCATCAATTATCAATCATCAATCATCAATTTTCAATCATCAATCATCAATCATCATTCATCAATCATCAATCATCAATCATCAATCATCAATCATCAATCATCAATCATCAATCATCAATCATCAATCATCAATCATCAATCATCAATCATCAATCATCAATCATCAATCATCAATCATCAATCATCAATCATCAATCATCAATCATCAATCATCAATCTTCAATCATCAATCATCAATCATCAATCATCAATCATCAATCATCAATTATCAATCATCAATAATCTATCATCGATCATCAATCATCAATCATCAATCAACAATCATCAATCATCAGTCATCAATCTTCAATCATCAAGCATAAATCAGCAACCATCAATCATCAATCATCAATTATCAATCATCAATCATCAATCATCAATCATCAATCATCAATCATCAATCATCAATCATCAATCATCAATCATCAATCATCAATCATCAATCATCAATCATCAATCATCAATCATCAATCATCAATCATCAATCATCAATCATCAATCATCAATCATCAATCATCAATCATCAATCATCAATCATCAATCATCAATCATCAATCATTAATCATCAATCATCAATCTTCAATCATCAATCATCAATCATCAATCATCAATCATCAATCATCAATCATCAATAATCAAATATCAACCACCAACTATCAATCATCAATCATCAATAAACAATCACCACTCATTCTCCATCAATCATCAATCATCAATCATCAATCATCAATCATCAATCATCAATCATCAATCATCAATCATCAATCATCAATCATCAATCATCAATCATCAATCATCAATCATCAATCATCAATCATCAATCATCAATCATCAATCATCAATCATCAATCATCAATCATCAATCATCAATCTTCAATCATCAATCATCAATCATCAATCATCAATCATCAATCATCAATCATCCATCATCAATCATAAATCATCAATCATCAACCGTCAATCATCAATCATCAATAAACAATCACCAATCATTCTCCATCAATCATCAATCATCAATCATCAATGATCAATCATCAATCATCAATCATCAATCATCAATGATCAATGATCAATCGTCAATCATCAATCATCAATCATCAATCATCAATCATCAATCATCAATCATCGATCATCAATCAACAATCATGAATCATCAATCATCAATCATCAATCATCAATCATCAATCATCAATCATCAATCATCAATCATCAATCATCAATCATCAATCATCAATCATCAATCAATAATCATCAATCATCAATAATCAATCATCAATTATCAATCATCAATCATCAATAATCAATAATCAATAATTAATCATCAATCATCAATCATCAATCACCAATCATTCATCATCAATCATCAATCATCAATCATCAGTTATCAATCATCAATCATAAATTATCAATCAACAATCATCAATCACCAATCATCAATCATCAATCAGCAATCATCAATCATCAATCATCAATCATCAATCATCAATCATCAATCATCAATCATCAATCGTCAATCATCAATCATCAATCATCAATCATCAATCATCAATCATCAATCATCAATCATCAATCATCAATCATCGATCATCAATCATCAATCATCAATCATCAATCATCAATCATCAATCATCAATCATCAATCATCAATCATCAATCATCAATCATCAATCATCAATCATCAATCATCAATCATCAATTATCAATCATCAATCGATTGATGATTGATGATTGATGATTGATGATTGATGATTGCTGATTGATGATTGATGATTGGTGATTGATGATTGATGATTGATAATTTATGATTGATGATTGATAACTGATGATTGATGATTGATGATTGATGATGAATGATTGGTGATTGATGATTGATGATTGATGATTAATTATTGATTATTGATTATTGATGATTGATGATTGATGATTGATGATTGATGATTGTAGATTGATGATTGATGATTGATTATTGATGATTGATGATTGAAGATTGATGGTTGATGATTGATGATTGATGATTGACGATTGATGATTGATGATTGATGATCGATGATTGATGATTGATGATTGATGATTGATGATTGATGATTGATGATTGATGATTGATGATTGATGATTGATGTTTGATGATTGATGATTGATGATTGATGATTGATGATTGATGATTGATGATTGATAATTGATGATTGATGATTGATGGTTAATGATTTATGCTTGATGATTGAAGATTGATGACTGATGATTGATGATTGTTGATTGATGATTGATGATTGATGATTGATGATTGATGATTGATAATTGTTGATTGATGATTGATGATTGATGATTGATGATTGATGATTGACGATTGATTATTGATGATTGATGATTGATGATTGATGATTGATGATTGATGATTGATGATTGATGATTGATGATTGTGATTGATGATTGATGATTGATGATTGATGATTGATGATTGATGATTGATGATTGATGATTGATGATTGATGATTGATGATTGATGATTGATGATTGATGATTGATGATTGATGATTGATGATTGATGATTGATGATTGATGATTGATGATTGATGATTGATGATTGATGATTGATGATTGATGATTTATGATGTATTAGTGATGATTGATGATTGGTGATTGATGATCGATGATGGATGATTGATGAGTCATAATTTATGATTGGTATTGATGAATGATGATTGATGATTGATGATTGATGATTGATGATACATGATTGATGATTGATGGTTGATGGTTGATGGTTGATATTTGATTATTGATGATTGATAATTGATGATTGATTATTGATGATTGATGATTATTGATTGATGATTGATGATTGATGATTGATGATTGATGATTGATGATTGATGATTGATGATTGATTATTGATGATTGATGATTGATGATTGATGATTGATGATTGATGATTGATGATTGATGATTGATGATTAATGATTGATGATTGATGATTGATGATTGATGATTGATGATTGATGATTGATGATTGATGGAGAATGATTGGTGATTGTTTATTGATGATTGATGATTGATGGTTGATGGTTGATATTTGATTATTGATGATTGATGATTGATGATTGATTATTGATGATTGATGATTGATGATTGATGATTGATGATTGATGATTGATGATTGATGATTGATGATTGATGATTGATGATTGATGATTGATAATTGATGATTGATGATTGATGATTGATGATTGATGATTGATGATTGATGATTGATGATTGATGATTGATGATTGATGATTGATGATTGATGATTGATGATTGATGATTGATGATTGATGATTGATGATTGATGATTGATGATTGATGATCGATGATTGATGATTGATGATTGATGATTGATGATTGATGATTGATGATTGATGATTGATGATTGATGATTGATGATTGATGATTGACGATTGATGATTGATGATTGATGATTGATGATTGATGATTGATGATTGATGATTGCTGATTGATGATTGATGATTGGTGATTGATGATTGTTGATTGATAATTTATGATTGATGATTGATAACTGATGATTGATGATTGATGATTGATGATGAATGATTGGTGATTGATGATTGATGATTGATGATTAATTATTGATTATTGATTATTGATGATTGATGATTGATAATTGATGATTGATTATTGATGATTGATGATTATTGATTGATGATTGATGATTGATGATTGATGATTGATGATTGATGATTGATGATTGATGATTGATGATTGATGATTGATGATTGATGATTGATGATTGGTGATTGATGATTCATGATTGTTGATTGATGATCGATGATTGATGATTGATGATTGATGATTGATGATTGATGATTGACGATTGATCATTGATCATCGATGATTGATGATTGATGATTGATGATTGATCATTGATGATTGATGATTGATGATTGATGATTGATGGAGAATGATTGGTGATTGTTTATTGATGATTGATGATTGACGGTTGATGATTGATGATTTATGATTGATGATGGATGATTGATGATTGATGATTGATGATTGATGATTGATGATTGATGATTGATGATTGATGATTGATGATTGAAGATTGATGATTGATGATTGATGATTGATGATTGATGATTGATGATTGATGATCGATGATTGATGATTGATGATTGATGATTGATGATTGATGATTGATGATTGATGATTGATGATTGATGATTGATGATTGATGATTGATGATTGATGATTGATGATTGATGATTGATGATTGATGATTGATGATTGATGATTGATGATTGATGATTGATGGAGAATGAGTGGTGATTGTTTATTGATGATTGATGATTGATAGTTGGTGGTTGATATTTGATTATTGATGATTGATGATTGATGATTGATGATTGATGATTGATGATTGATGATTGATGATTGAAGATTGATGATTGATGATTGATGATTGATGATTGATGATTGATGATTGATGATTGATGATTGATGATTGATGATTGATGATTGATGATTGATGATTGATGATTGATGATTGATGATTGATGATTGATGATTGATGATTGATGATTGATGATTGATGATTGATGATTGATGATTGATGATTGATGATTGATGATTGATGATTGATGATTGATGATTGATGATTGATGATTGATGATTGATGATTGATGATTGATGATTGATGATTGATGATTGATGATTGATAATTGATGATTGATGATTGATGGTTGCTGATTTATGCTTGATGATTGAAGATTGATGACTGATGATTGATGATTGTTGATTGATGATTGATGATTGATGATCGATGATAGATTATTGATGATTGATAATTGATGATTGATGATTGATGATTGATGATTGATGATTGATGATTGAAGATTGATGATTGATGATTGATGATTGATGATTGATGATTGATGATTGATGATTGATGATTGATGATTGATGATTGATGATTGATGATTGATGATTGATGATTGATGATTGATGATTGATGATTGATGATTGATGATTGATGATTGATGATTGATGATTGATGATTGATGATTGATGATTGATGAATGATGATTGATGATTGATGATTGAAAATTGATGATTGATGATTGATAATTGATGATTGATGATTGATGGTTGCTGATTTATGCTAGATGATTGAAGATTGATGACTGATGACTGATGATTGATGATTGTTGATTGATGATTGATGATTGATGATTGATGATCGATGATAGATTATTGATGATTGATAATTGATGATTGATGATTGATGATTGATGATCGATGATTGATGATTGATGATTGATGATCGATGATAGATTATTGATGATTGATAATTGATGATTGATGATTGATGATTGATGATTGATGATTGATGATTGAAGATTGATGATTGATGATTGATGATTGATGATTGATGATTGATGATTGATGATTGATGATTGATGATTGATGATTGATGATTGATGATTGATGATTGATGATTGATGATTGATGATTGATGATTGATGATTGATGATTGATGATTGATGATTGATGATTGATGATTGATGAATGATGATTGATGATTGATGATTGAAAATTGATGATTGATGATTGATAATTGATGATTGATGATTGATGGTTGCTGATTTATGCTAGATGATTGAAGATTGATGACTGATGACTGATGATTGATGATTGTTGATTGATGATTGATGATTGATGATTGATGATCGATGATAGATTATTGATGATTGATAATTGATGATTGATGATTGATGATTGATGATCGATGATTGATGATTGATGATTGATGATTGATGATTGATGATTGATGATTGATGATTGATGATTGACGATTGATTATTGATGATTGATGATTGATGATTGATGATTGATTATTGATGATTGATGATTGATGATTGATGATTGATAATTGATGCTTGATGATTGAAGATTGATGATTGATGATTGATGATTGATGATTGATGATTGATGATTGATGATTGATGATTGATGATTGATGATTGATGATTGATGATTGATGATTGATGATTGATGATTGATGATTGCTGATTGATGATTGATGATTGGTGATTGATGATTGATGATTGATAATTTATGATTGATGATTGATAACTGATGATTGATGATTGATGATTGATGATGAATGATTGGTGATTGATGATTGATGATTGATGATTAATTATTGATTATTGATTATTGATGATTGATGATTGATGATTGATGATTGATGATTGTAGATTGATGATTGATGATTGATTATTGATGATTGATGATTGAAGATTGATGGTTGATGATTGATGATTGATGATTGACGATTGATGATTGATGATTGATGATCGATGATTGATGATTGATGATTGATGATTGATGATTGATGATTGATGATTGATGATTGATGATTGATGATTGATGTTTGATGATTGATGATTGATGATTGATGATTGATGATTGATGATTGATGATTGATAATTGATGATTGATGATTGATGGTTAATGATTTATGCTTGATGATTGAAGATTGATGACTGATGATTGATGATTGTTGATTGATGATTGATGATTGATGATTGATGATTGATGATTGATAATTGTTGATTGATGATTGATGATTGATGATTGATGATTGATGATTGACGATTGATTATTGATGATTGATGATTGATGATTGATGATTGATGATTGATGATTGATGATTGTGATTGATGATTGATGATTGATGATTGATGATTGATGATTGATGATTGATGATTGATGATTGATGATTGATGATTGATGATTGATGATTGATGATTGATGATTGATGATTGATGATTGATGATTGATGATTGATGATTGATGATTGATGATTGATGATTGATGATTGATGATTGATGATTTATGATGTATTAGTGATGATTGATGATTGGTGATTGATGATCGATGATGGATGATTGATGAGTCATAATTTATGATTGGTATTGATGAATGATGATTGATGATTGATGATTGATGATTGATGATACATGATTGATGATTGATGGTTGATGGTTGATGGTTGATATTTGATTATTGATGATTGATAATTGATGATTGATTATTGATGATTGATGATTATTGATTGATGATTGATGATTGATGATTGATGATTGATGATTGATTATTGATGATTGATGATTGATGATTGATGATTGATGATTGATGATTGATGATTGATGATTAATGATTGATGATTGATGATTGATGATTGATGATTGATGATTGATGATTGATGATTGATGGAGAATGATTGGTGATTGTTTATTGATGATTGATGATTGATGGTTGATGGTTGATATTTGATTATTGATGATTGATGATTGATGATTGATTATTG
Organism: Stratiomys singularior; assembly: GCA_954870665.1. Taxonomy (NCBI): domain Eukaryota; kingdom Metazoa; phylum Arthropoda; class Insecta; order Diptera; family Stratiomyidae; genus Stratiomys; species Stratiomys singularior. The sequence continues at coordinate 29,911 of CATOZT010000310.1, forward strand.
ATGATTGATGATTGATGATTGATGATTGATGATTGATGATTGATGATTGATGATTGATGATTGATGATTGATGATTGATGATTGATGATTGATAATTGATGATTGATGATTGATGATTGATGATTGATGATTGATGATTGATGATTGATGATTGATGATTGATGATTGATGATTGATGATTGATGATTGATGATTGATGATTGATGATTGACGATTGATGATTGATGATTGATGATTGATGATTGATGATTGATGATCGATGATTGATGATTGATGATTGATGATTGATGATTGATGATTGATGATTGATGATTGATGATTGATGATTGATGATTGACGATTGATGATTGATGATTGATGATTGATGATTGATGATTGATGATTGATGATTGCTGATTGATGATTGATGATTGGTGATTGATGATTGTTGATTGATAATTTATGATTGATGATTGATAACTGATGATTGATGATTGATGATTGATGATGAATGATTGGTGATTGATGATTGATGATTGATGATTAATTATTGATTATTGATTATTGATGATTGATGATTGATAATTGATGATTGATTATTGATGATTGATGATTATTGATTGATGATTGATGATTGATGATTGATGATTGATGATTGATGATTGATGATTGATGATTGATGATTGATGATTGATGATTGATGATTGATGATTGATGATTGATGATTGATGATTGATGATTGATGATTGATGATTGATGATTGATGATTGATGATTGATGATTGATGATTGATGATTGATGATTGATGATTGATGATTGATGATTGATGATTGCTGATTGATGATTGATGATTGGTGATTGATGATTGATGATTGATAATTTATGATTGATGATTGATAACTGATGATTGATGATTGATGATTGATGATGAATGATTGGTGATTGATGATTGATGATTGATGATTAATTATTGATTATTGATTATTGATGATTGATGATTGATGATTGATGATTGATGATTGATGATTGATCATTGATGATTGATGATTGACGATTGATCATTGATCATTGATCATTGATGATTGATGATTGATGATTGATGATTGATGATTGATGATTGATGATTGATGATTGATGGAGAATGATTGGTGATTGTTTATTGATGATTGATAATTGATGGTTGATGGTTGATATTTGATTATTGATGATTGATGATTGATGATTGATTATTGATGATTGATAATTGATGATTGATGATTGATGATTGATGATTGATGATTGATGATTGATGATTGATGATTGAAGATTGATGATTGATGATTGATGATTGATGATTGATGATTGATGATTGATGATTGATGATTGATGATTGATGATTGATGATTGATGATTGATGATGAATGATTAATTATTGATTATTGATTATTGATTATTGATGATTGATGATTGATAATTGATGATTGATTATTGATGATTGATGATTATTGATTGATGATTGATGATTGATGATTGATGATTGATGATTGATGATTGATGATTGATGATTGATGATTGATGATTGATGATTGATGATTGATGATTGATGATTGATGATTGATGATTGCTGATTGATGATTGATGATTGGTGATTGATGATTGATGATTGATAATTTATGATTGATGATTGATAACTGATGATTGATGATTGATGATTGATGATGAATGATTGGTGATTGATGATTGATGATTGATGATTAATTATTGATTATTGATTATTGATGATTGATGATTGATGATTGATGATTGATGATTGATGATTGATCATTGATGATTGATGATTGACGATTGATCATTGATCATTGATCATTGATGATTGATGATTGATGATTGATGATTGATGATTGATGATTGATGATTGATGATTGATGGAGAATGATTGGTGATTGTTTATTGATGATTGATAATTGATGGTTGATGGTTGATATTTGATTATTGATGATTGATGATTGATGATTGATTATTGATGATTGATAATTGATGATTGATGATTGATGATTGATGATTGATGATTGATGATTGATGATTGATGATTGATGATTGATGATTGATGATTGATGATTGATGATTGATGATTGATGATTGATGATTGATGATTGATGATTGATGATTGATGATTGATGATTGATGATTGATGATTGATGATTGATGATTGATGATTGATGATTGATGATTGATGATTGATGATTGATGATTGATGATTGATGATTGATGATTGATGATTGATGATTGATGATTGATGATTGATGATTGATGATTGATGATTGATGATTGGGGATTGATGATTGATGATTGATGGTTGATGATTTATGATTGATGATTGAAGATTGATGACTGATGATTGATGATTGTTGATTGATGATTGATGATTGATGATTGATGATTGATAATTGACGATTGTTGATTGATGATTGATGATTGATGATTGATGATTGATGATTGATGATTGATGATTGATGATTGATGATTGATGATTGATGATTGATGATTGATGATTGATGATTGATGATTGATGATTGACGATCGATGATTGATGATTGATGATTGATGATTAATGATTGATGATTGATGATTGATGATTGATGATTGATGATTGATGATTGATAATTTATGATTGATGATTGATAACTGATGATTGATGATTGATGATTGATGATGAATGATTGGTGATTGATGATTGATGATTAATTATTGATTATTGATTATTGATGATTGATGATTGATAATTGATGATTGATTATTGATGATTGATGATTATTGATTGAATATTGATGATTGATGATTGATGATTGATGATTGATGATTGATGATTCATGATTCATGATTGTTGATTGATGATTGATGATTGATGATTGATAATTGATGATTGACGATTGATCATTGATCATTAATGATTGATGATTGATGATTGATCATTGATGATTGATCATTGATGATTGATGATTGATGATTGATGATTGATGGAGAATGATTGGTGATTGTTTATTGATGATTGATGATTGATAGTTGATGGTTGATATTTGATTATTGATGATTGATGATTGATGATTGATGATTGATGATTGATGATTGATGATTGATGATTGATGATTGATGATTGATGATTGATGATTGATGATTGATGATTGATGATTGAAGATTGATGATTGATGATTGATGATTGATGATTGATGATTGATGATGAATGATTGGTGATTGATGATTGATGATTGATGATTAATTATTGATTATTGATTATTGACGATTGATTATTGATGATTGATGATTGATGATTGATGATTGATGATTGATGATTGTGATTTATGATTGATGATTGATGATTGATGATTGATGATTGATGATTGATGATTGATGATTGATGATTGATGATTGATGATTGATGATTAATGATTGATGATTTATGATTTATGATGTATTAGTGATGATTGATGATTGGTGATTGATGATTGATGATGGATGATTGATGAGTCATAATTTATGATTGATATTGATGAATGATGATTGATGATTGATTATTGATGATAGATGATTGATGATTGATGGTTGATGGTCGATGGTTGATATTTGATTATTGATGATTGATAATTGATGATTGATTATTGATGATTGATGATTATTGGTTGATGATTGATGATTGATGATTGATGATTGATGATTGATGATTGATGATTGATGATTGATGATTGATGATTGATGATTGATGATTGCTGATTGATGATTGATGATTGATGATTGATGATTGATGATTGATGATTGATGATTGATGATTGATGATTGATGATTGATGATTGGTGATTGATGATTGATGATTGATGATTGATGATTGATGATTGATGATTGATGATTGATGATTGATGATTGATGATTGATGATTGATGATTGATGATTGATGATTGATGATTGATGATTGATGATTGATGATTGATGATTGATGATTGATGATTGATGATTGAAGATTGATGATTGATGATTGATGATTGATGATTGATGATTGATGATTGATGATTGATGATTGATGATTGATGATTGATGATTGATGATTGATGATTGATGATTGATGATTGATGATTGATGATTGATGATTGATGATTGATGATTGATGATTGATGATTGATGATTGATGATTGATGATTGATGATTGATGATTGATGATTGATGATTGATGATTGATGATTGATGATTGATGATTGATGATTGATGATTGATGATTGGGGATTGATGATTGATGATTGATGGTTGATTATTGATGATTGATGATTGATGATTGATGATTGATGATTGATGATTGATGATTGATGATTGATGATTGATAATTGATGATTGATGATCGATGATTGATGATTGATGATTGATGATTGATGATTGATGATTGATGATTGATGATTAATGATTGATGATTTATGATTTATGATGTATTAGTGATGATTGATGATTGGTGATTGATGATTGATGATGGATGATTGATGAGTCATAATTTATGATTGATATTGATGAATGATGATTGATGATTGATTATTGATGATAGATGATTGATGATTGATGGTTGATGGTTGATGGTTGATATTTGATTATTGATGATTGATAATTGATGATTGATTATTGATGATTGATGATTATTGGTTGATGATTGATGATTGATGATTGATGATTGATGATTGATGATTGATGATTGATTATTGATGATTGATGATTGATGATTGATGATTGATGATTGATGATTGATGATTGATGATTGATGATTGATCATTGATCATTGATCATTGATGATTGATGATTGACGATTGATCATTGATCATTGATGATTGATGATTGATGATTGATGATTGATGGAGAATGATTGGTGATTGTTTATTGATGATTGATAATTGATGCTTGATGGTTGATATTTGATTATTGATGATTGATGATTGATGATTGATGATTGATGATTGATGATTGATGATTGATGATTGATGATTGAAGATTGATGATTGATGATTGATGATTCATGATTGATGATTGATGATTGATGATTCATGATTGATGATTGATGATTGATGATTGATGATTGATGATTGATGATTGATGATTGATGATTGATGATTGATGATTGATGATTGATGATTGATGATTGATGATTGATCATTGATGATTGATGATTGATGATTGATGATTGATGATTGATGATTGATGATTGATGATTGATGATTGATGATTGATGATTGATGATTGGGGATTGATGATTGATGATTGATGGTTGATGATTTATGATTGATGATTGAAGATTGATGACTGATGATTGATGATTGTTGATTGATGATTGATGATTGATGATTGATGATTGATAATTGATGATTGTTGATTGATGATTGATGATTGATGATTGATGATTGATGATTGATGATTGATGATTGATGATTGATGATTGATGATTGATGATTGATGATTGATGATTGATGATTGATGATTGATGATTGATGATTGATGATTGATGATTGATGATTGATGATTCATTATTGATGATTGATGATCGATGATTGATGATTGATGATTGATGATTGATGATTGATGATTGATGATTGATGATTGATGATTGATGATTGATGATTGATGATTGATGATTGATGATTGAAGATTGATGACTGATGATTGATGATTGTTGATTGATGATTGATGATTGATGATTGATGATTGATAATTGATGATTGTTGATTGATGATTGATGATTGATGATTGATGATTGATGATTGATGATTGATGATTGATGATTGATGATTGATGATTGATGATTGATGATTGATGATTGATGATTGATGATTGATGATTGATGATTGATGATTGATGATTGATGATTGATGATTGATGATTGATGATTGATGATTGATGATTGATGATTGATGATTGAAGATTGATGACTGATGATTGATGATTGTTGATTGATGATTGATGATTGATGATTGATAATTGATGATTGTTGATTGATGATTGATGATTGATGATTGATGATTGATGATTGATGATTAATGATTGATGATTGATGATTGATGAATGATGATTGATGATTGATGATTGATGATTGATGATCGATGATTGATGATTGATGATTGATGATTGATGGTTGATAATTGATGATTGATGATTGATGATTGATGATTGGTTATTAATAGTTGATGATTGATATTTGATCATTGATGATTGATGATTGATGATTGATGATTGATGATTAATGATTGATGATTGATGATTCATGATTGATGAGTGATGATTGATGATTGATGATTGATGAGTGATGATTGATGATTGATGATTGATGATTGACGATCGATGATTGATGATTGATGATTGATGATTAATGATTGATGATTGATGATTGATGATTGATGATTGATGATTGATGATTGATGATTGATAATTTATGATTGATGATTGATAACTGATGATTGATGATTGATGATTGATGATTGATGATTGATGATGAATGATTGGTGATTGATGATTGATGATTGATGATTAATTATTGATGATTGATTATTGATGATTGATGATTGATAATTGATGATTGATTATTGATGATTGATGATTATTGATTGAATATTGATGATTTATGATTGATGATTGATGATTGATGATTCATTATTCATGATTGTTGATTGATGATTGATGATTGATGATTGATGATTGATGATTGATGATTGATGATTGATGATTGACGATTGATCATTGATCATTAATGATTGATGATTGATGATTGATCATTGATCATTGATCATTGATGATTGATGATTTATGATTGATGATTGATGGAGAATGATTGGTGATTGTTTATTGATGATTGATGATTGATAGTTGATGGTTGATATTTGATTATTGATGATTGATGATTGATGATTGATGATTGATGATTGATGATTGATGATTGAAGATTGATGATTGATGATTGATGATTGATGATTGATGATTGATGATTGATGATGAATGATTGGTGATTGATGATTGATGATTGATGATTAATTATTGATTATTGATTATTGACGATTGATTATTGATGATTGATGATTGATGATTGATTATTGATGATTGATGATTGTGATTTATGATTGATGATTGATGATTGATGATTGATGATTGATGATTGATGATTGATGATTGATGATTGATGATTGATGATTGATGATTGATGATTGATGATTGATGATTGATGATTGATGATTGATGATTAATGATTGATGATTTATGATTTATGATGTATTAGTGATGATTGATGATTGGTGATTGATGATTGATGATGGATGATTGATGAGTCATAATTTATGATTGATATTGATGAATGATGATTGATGATTGATTATTGATGATAGATGATTGATGATTGATGGTTGATGGTTGATGGTTGAAATTTGATTATTGATGATTGATAATTGATGATTGATTATTGATGATTGATGATTATTGGTTGATGATTGATGATTGATGATTGATGATTGATAATTGATGATTGATGATTGATGATTGATGATTGATGATTGATGATTGATGATTGATGATTGCTGATTGATGATTGCTGATTGATGATTGATGATTGATGATTGATGATTGATGATTGATGATTGATGATTGATGATTGGTGATTGATGATTGATGATTGATGATTGATGATTGATGATTGATGATTGATGATTGATGATTGATGATTGATGATTGATGATTGATGATTGATGATTGATGATTGATGACTGATGATTGATGATTGATGATTGATGATTGATGATTGAAGATTGATGATTGATGATTGATGATTGATGATTGATGATTGATGATTGATGATTGATGATTGATGATTGATGATTGATGATTGATGATTGATGATTGATGATTGATGATTGATGATTGATGATTGATGATTGATGATTGATGATTGATGATTGATGATTGATGATTGATGATTGATGATTGATGATTGATGATTGATGATTGATGATTGATGATTGATGATTGATGATTGGGGATTGATGATTGATGATTGATGGTTGATTATTGATGATTGATGATTGATGAATGATGATTGATGATTGATGATTGATGATTGATGATTGATGATTGATGATTGATGATTGATGATTGATGATTGATAATTGATGATTGATGATCGATGATTGATGATTGATGATTGATGATTGATGATTGATGATTGATGATTGATGATTAATGATTGATGATTTATGATTTATGATGTATTAGTGATGATTGATGATTGGTGATTGATGATTGATGATGGATGATTGATGAGTCATAATTTATGATTGATATTGATGATTGATGATTGATTATTGATGATAGATGATAGATGATTGATGATTGATGGTTGATGGTTGATATTTGATTATTGATGATTGATGATTATTGGTTGATGATTGATGATTGATGATTGATGATTGATGATTGATGATTGATGATTGATTATTGATGATTGATGATTGATGATTGATGATTGATGATTGATGATTGATGATTGATGATTGATGATTGATGATTGATGATTGATGATTGATGATTGATCATTGATCATTGATCATTGATGATTGATGATTGACGATTGATCATTGATCATTGATGATTGATGATTGATGATTGATGATTGATGATTGATGGAGAATGATTGGTGATTGTTTATTGATGATTGATAATTGATGCTTGATGGTTGATATTTGATTATTGATGATTGATGATTGATGATTGATGATTGATGATTGATGATTGATGATTGATGATTGAAGATTGATGATTGATGATTGATGATTCATGATTGATGATTGATGATTGATGATTCATGATTGATGATTGATGATTGATGATTGATGATTGATGATTGATGATTGATGATTGATGATTGATGATTGATGATTGATGATTGATGATTGATGATTGATGATTGATGATTGATGATTGATGATTGATGATTGATGATTGATGATTGATGATTGATGATTGATGATTGATGATTGATGATTGATGATTGATGATTGATGATTGGGGATTGATGATTGATGATTGATGGTTGATGATTTATGATTGATGATTGAAGATTGATGACTGATGATTGATGATTGTTGATTGATGATTGATGATTGATGATTGATGATTGATAATTGATGATTGTTGATTGATGATTGATGATTGATGATTGATGATTGATGATTGATGATTGATGATTGATGATTGATGATTGATGATTGATGATTGATGATTGATGATTGATGATTGATGATTGATGATTGATGATTGATGATCGATGATTGATGATTGATGATTGATGATTGATGATTGATGATTGATGATTGATGATTGATGATTGATGATTGATGATTGCTGATTGATGATTGATGATTGATGATTGATGATTGATAATTTATGATTGATGATTGATAACTGATGATTGATGATTGATGATTGATGATTGATGATTGATGATGAATGATTGGTGATTGATGATTGATGATTGATGATTGATGATTAATTATTGATTATTGATTATTGATGATTGATGATTGATAATTGATTATTGATTATTGATGATTGATGATTATTGATTGAATATTGATGATTGATGATTGATGATTGATGATTGATGATTCATGATTGTTGATTGATGATTGATGATTGATGATTGATGATTGATGATTGATGATTGACGATTGATCATTGATCATTAATGATTGATGATTGATGATTGATGATTGATCATTGATCATTGATCATTGATGATTGATGATGATGATTGATGGAGAATGATTGGTGATTGTTTATTGATGATTGACGGTTGATGATTGATATTTGATTATTGATGATTGATGATTGATTATTGATGATTGATGATTGATGATTGATGATTGATGATTGATGATTGATGATTGATGATTGATGATTGATGATTGATGATTGATGATTGATGATTGATGATTGATGATTGATGATTGATGATTGATGATTGATGATTGATGATTGATGATTGATGATTGATGATTGATGATTGAAGATTGATGATTGATGATTGATGATTGATGATTGATGATTGATGATTGATGATTGATGATTGATGATTGATGATTGATGATTGATGATTGATGATTGATGATTGATGATTGATGATTGATGATTGATGATTGATGATTGATGATTGGGGATTGATGATTGATGATTGATGGTTGATTATTGATGATTGGTGATTGATGATTGATGATTGATGATTGATGATTGATGATTGATGATTGATGATTGATGATTGATGATTGATGATTGATGATTGATGATTGATGATTGATGATTGATGATTGATAATTGATGATTGATGATTGATGATAGATGATTGATGATTGATGATTGATGATTGATGATTGATGATTGATGATTGATGATTGATGATTGATGATTGATGATTGATGATTGATGATTGCTGATTGATGGAGAATGATTGGTGATTGTTTATTGATAATTGATGATTGATGGTTGATGGTTGATATTTGATTATTGATGATTGATGATGGATGATTGATGATTGATGATTGATGATTGATGATTGATGATTCATGATTGTTGATTGATGATTGATGATTGATGATTGATGATTGATGATTGATGATTGATAATTGACGATTGATCATTGATCATTAATGATTGATGATTGATGATTGATGATTGATGATTGATCATTGATCATTGATCATTGATGATTGATGATTGATGATTGATGGAGAATGATTGATGATTGTTTATTGATGATTGATGATTGACGGTTGATGATTGATATTTGATTATTGATGATTGATTATTGATGATTGATGATTGATGATTGATGATTGATGATTGATGATTGATGATTGATGATTGATGATTGATGATTGATGATTGATGATTGATGATTGATGATTGATGGTTGATTATTGATGATTGATGATTGATGATTGATGATTGATGATTGATGATTGATGATTGATGATTGATGATTGATGATTGATGATTGATGATTGATGATTGATGATTGATGATTGATGATTGATGTTTGATGATTGATGATTGATGATTGATGATTGATGATTGATGATTGATGATTGATGATTTATGATTGATGATTGATGATTGATGATTGATGATTGATGATTGATGATTGATAATTGATGATTGATGATTGATGATTGATGATTGATGATTGATGATTGATGATTGATGATTGATGATTGATGATTGATAATTGATGATTGATGATTGATGATTGATGATTGATGATTGATGATTGGGGATTGATGATTGATGATTGATGGTTGATGATTTATGATTGGTGATTGAAGATTGATGACTGATGATTGATGATTGTTGATTGATGATTGATGATTGATGATTGATGATTGATAATTGATGATTGATGATTGATGATTGATGATTGATGATTGATGATTGACGATTGATCATTGATGATTGATGAATGATGATTGATGATTGATGATTGATGATTGATGATTGATCATTGATCATTGATGATTGATGATTGGTGATTGATGATTGATGGAGAATGATTGGTGATTGTTTATTGATGATTGATGATTGACGGTTGATGGTTGATATTTGATTATTGATGATTGATGATTGATTATTGATGATTGATGATTGATGATTGATGATTGATGATTGATGATTGATGATTGATGATTGATGATTGATGATTGATGATTGATGATTGATGATTGATGATTGATGATTGATGATTGATGATTGATGATTGATGATTGAAGATTGATGATTGATGATTGATGATTGATGATTGATGATTGATGATTGATGATTGATGATTGATGATTGATGATTGATGATTCATGATTGATGATTGATGATTGATGATTGATGATTGATGATTGATGTTTGATGATTGATGATTGATGATTGATGATTGATGATTGATGATTGATGATTGATGATGATGATTGATGATTGATGATTGATGATTGATGATTGGGATTGATGGAGAATGATTGGTGATTGTTTATTGATGATTGATGATTGACGGTTGATGGTTGATATTTGATTATTGATGATTGATGATTGATTATTGATGATTGATGATTGATGATTGATAATTGATGATTGATGATTGTTTATTGATGATTGATGATTGATGATTGATGATTGATGATTGATGATTGATGATTGATGATTGATGATTGATGATTGAAGATTGAAGATTGATGATTGATGATGAATGATTGGTGATTGATGATTGATGATTGATGATTAATTATTGATTATTGATTATTGATGATTGATGATTGATATTTGATGATTGATTATTGATGATTGATGATTAGTGATTGATGATTGATGATTGATGATTGATGATTGATGATTGATGATTGATGATTGATGATTGATGATTGATGATTGATGATTGATGATTGTTGATTGATGATTGATGATTGATGATTGATGATTGATGATTGACGATTGATCATTGATCATTGATGATTGATGATTGATGATTGATGATTGATCATTGATCATTGATCATTGATCATTGATGATTGATGATTGATGATTGATCATTGATTATTGATGATTGATGATTGATGGAGAATGATTGGTGATTGTTATTGATGATTGATGATTGACGGTTGATGGTTGATATTTGATGATTGATGATTGATGATTGATTATTGATGATTGACGATTGATGATTGATGATTGATGATTGATGATTGATGATTGATGATTGATGATTGATGATTGATGATTGATCATTGATCATTGATCATTGATGATTGATGATTGATGATTGATGATTGATGATTGATGATTGATGATTGAAGATTGATGATTGATGATTGATGATTGATGGTTGATGATTGATGATTGATGATTGATGATTGATGATTGATGATTGATGATTGATGATTGATGATTGATGATTGATGATTGATGATTGATGATTGATGATTGATGATTGATGATCGATGATTGATGATTGATAATTGATGATTGATGATTGGGGATTGATGATTGATGAGTGATGGATGATTATTGATGATTGATGATTGATGATTGATGATTGATGATTGATGATTGATGATTGATGATTAAAGATTGATGATTTGATTATTGATGATTGATGATTGATGGAGAATGATTGGTGATTGTTTATTGATGATTGATGGTTGATGGTTGATATTTGATTATTGATGATTTATGATTGATGATTGATGATTGATGATTGATGATTGATGATTGATGATTGATGATTGATGATTGATGATTGATGATTGATGATTGATGATTGAAGATTGATGATTGATGATTGATGATTGATGATTGATGATTGATGATTGATGATTGATGATTGATGATTGATGATTGATGATTGATGATTGATAATTGATGATTGATGATTGATGATTGATGATTGATGATTGATGATTGATGATTGATGATTGATGATTGATGATTGATGATTGATGATTGATGATTGATGATTGATGATTGATGATTGATGATTGATGATTGATGATTGATGATTGATGATTGATGATTGATGATTGATGATTGATGATTGATGATTGATGATTGATGATTGATGATTGATGATTGATGATTGATGATTGATGATTGATGATTGATGATTCGATGATTGATGATTGATGATTGATGATTGATGATTGATGATTGATGATTGATGATTGATGATTGATGATTGATGATTGATGATTAATGATTGATGATTTATGATTTATGATGTATTAATGATGATTGATGATTGGTGATTGATGATTGATGATGGATGATTGATGAGTCATAATTTATGATTGATATTGATGAATGATGATTGATGATTGATGATTGATGATTGATGATTGATGATTGATGATTGATGATAGATGATTGATGATTGATGGTTGATGGTTGATATTTGATTATTGATGATTGATAATTGATGATTGATTATTAATGATTGATGATTATTGATTGATGATTGATGATTGATAATTGATGATTGATGATTGATGATTGATGATTGATGATTGATGACTGATGATTGATGATTGAGGATTGATGATTAATGATTGATGATTGATGATTGATGATTGTCGATTGATCATTGATCATTGATGATTGTTGGTTGATGATTGATGATTGATGATTGATGATTGATGATTGATGGAGAATGATTGGTGATTGTTAATTGATGATTGATGATTGATGGTTGACGGTTGATATTTGATTATTGATGATTGATGATTGATGATTGATTATTGATGATTGATGATTGATGATTGATGATTGATGATTGATGATTGATGATTGATGATTGATGATTAATGATTGATGATTGATGATTGATGATTGATGATGATGAGTGAAAATTGATGATTGATGATTGATGATTGATGATTGATGATTGATGATTGATGATTGATGATTGATGATTGATGATTGATGATTGATGATTTATGATTGATGATTGATGATTGATGATTGATGATTGATGGAGAATGATTGGTGATTGTTTATTGATGATTGATGGTTGATGGTTGATATTTGATTATTGATGATTGATGATTGATGATTGATGATTGATGATTGATTATTGATGATTGATGATTGATGATTGATGATTGATGATTGATGATTGGGGATTGATGATTGATGATTGATGGTTGATTATTGATGATTGATGATTGATGATTGATGATTGATGATTGATGACTGATGATTGATGATTGATGATTGATGATTGATGATTGATGATTGATAATTGATGATTGATGATTGATGATTGATGATTGATGATTGACGATTGATCATTGATCATTGATGATTGATGATTGATGATTGATGATTGATGATTGATCATTGATCATTGATCATTGATCATTGATCATTGATGATTGATGATTGATGATTGATGGAGAATGATTGGTGATTGTTTATTGATGATTGATGATTGAC